>WTSP01000407.1:108484-127781 GCA_025331215.1 Actenoides lindsayi
TTCCTTAGGAAAAGAAAAGCATTCAGGGATATTCCTAATGCTAACATTATGGCCCTTCCCGCCCTCCCCTCCTCCCTCCCTCCCCTGTGCTCTGAGCTACCTCCAGGCTGTGTGAATGTGGTAAGTGCAGTTCTGAGCCCGGGCTGGAATATCCCCTCTCTGAGCAGATGGTTTCCTCTGGCGGAGGTTTTGCCAGCGGCTTGTCTGGTGGAGGGGGAGCCGAGCCGGGCGGGCCTGCCCTGCCTGCAGAGGGTTGCCCTTCCCGGGTGCCTGCCCCTGCCTCAGCCCTGGCTTGCTCCGACTTCCCTCCCTCGTCTTCAGTTTGATGCTGCGTGATGCTGGGTACGCTGACTCTTGCTTGGAGTGCTGACACCTGGCATGAAGTATGTGTGTGTCACGGTGAGAATATATCTTTGAGGACCTTTGCTGTTCCTAACTCTTGTGGTCTGCTGGGTTTTCTAAATGTTTTCAGCTGTGTTGTTGAAAAATAACCTTATTTCTTCAGACACGTTTTTGTGTTGCTAGAAGTTAAATTTTCATATTAGCAGAATACATTCACAGTATTGTGACACATTTTGGCCCTAGTCTCAAAACCGCTTTTAGATGATCCCAGTTCTAACTGGGATCTACGCACAAGACATTTCTTCTTCTGCAGTGTGTGTGCATCTGGTGTTTCAGCCATCCCTGATTTCAGTCATCTGACAAATTAACATGGAGAAATACATTCCCCTGGTTATGATCTGCCTGCAGATAAGCTCAGTAGTCTGTTTTAGCATTACTTTTTAACCACAGTAATAAACATTTAATCTTTCAATCAGCAATAAGAGCCATTGTCTGCATGTTCATTTGAATTTTACTGTTGGAAAGATTGCTTCGGTTCTAAAATGCAAAGCGAGCATATCATCGTGGTGATTTACAACCGAGTCATGGTGTAGATGTTTAAGATGGAACGTAGTATTAAGCTGCTTGTACAGGGCATTAGACAATTTGCCTAAGTGACCTACAAAAGGTATTTTTCAATAAAATTTTGACATTAAACAGTAACTAGGTGCAACATTAGGTGCTAAATACTAATTCTGCAATAGCTAACAAATCTCTGATCATATCCGGAAGAGGTTATAGTAGCTACAGGTTTCAGGGAATCGTGTGTGATGACAGCGGGGAAGTTCAAGTGGGCAGGTGAACAGTGGGCACTGTTCCTCTTGCTGTGCCGGGAACAGTGAGCCAAGCAAGATTTATTGCCTGATAACCTGACGATGTTAAAAACCCCTTTGAATCTGTGGAGTCCCAGCTCACTGCTTGTGACTGCCCTCACTTTTCCTGTGGGTTTTAAAAGATGAAGAGGGAAATACTCTATTCCAGATACTATTTCACCTATTATTTCTGGGAATGTAGCTGACTTAGGATAGGATCTTAAAAAAACTCCACCCAATATGGCCTGCTGAATTCATAGTGACCACAGTCAGTGGTCTGTGTTTCTAGTACTGGGGGGTGGGGGAGCCAGCAAGATGTCCATAACAGGAACCCTGAGGTAGTAAATGCTTTTGAACATTTGGACATTTATTCAGGTGGTTGTTTTGAAATTTATAAGTGTTAGATCATTAACACTGAGATTTTTATGATGATCTCTGCCACCCTAGCATCTGTGTGTCTCCCAATGATAATGAATGCATGCATGGTAGAGAAAAAAAATTAATCTTCCAGTTTGCAGGCAGACAGTGAATATAGAGTATTTCTACGTTCCCAAACCTGCTGAAGACAGTAGAGAAATTATCTGTGATTTGCCTAAAGTGAAAGAAAATGTGTGACAAGTCTGGGAATTGAACCCCCAGTATTTGGGTTCTAGGGAGGACTTTACCTCTGTCTTCCTCAGTAAGTTTTGAAAATTACAAGAGCATCCTGTCATCCCACGGAAGAGTCAGTGTTTTTCTTTTCATCTAGAAGTATCAGAGTGTATTTAACATTTCCAATATAAATTCTAATTCATGTAAATTACTTCAAAAGTGTGGCACATTTCTACCCAAACAGTTTTTATTTCACTGAGTACTTAGCATTTAGCTCGGCTGTGGAGGATGATGCATGCTAAAACATACCTGGCATTATATGAAAATAGCAGTATTTGGTGGAAGTGATACAAGAATAATACATAGATAATAGTGCTCTGGTGACAGTGATACATAACAGCCACTTGGTTTTCTTCTAGGAAAGTGAATACAAGCTAAATATGTTCATTTTTATGTTACTATAAACTCAAAAGACCCCATGATTATTTAGTCCTTCCTTTCTTATTTTCTGTGCACATCTAGTTGGTAAATGGAATGTTAACCTCATTCAGAGGATTCCCCAGTTCCTATCCAAAAGAGGAAGCAAGGATTTAATCAGCCCTGTCCTCATTAAAATCTTTCTAATGTAATCTGTTGTTCTCAAAAAGCTTAGCCTCAAATCTACCAAATGTATTTTAATTATGTTTTAGATGGATTGTGTGCGGAACCACGTGGTTGCTGAAGCAAATTAATCCATTACATCAGCCAGTTCAAATTCTTTCTATGAGAATATTCACAGACTAGCTAAAGACACTCAGTACAGCTTTTGGAACAGGGCTTTCTTATACTTCATCTTTTTGTCCCCACCTAAGTATGGAATCTGTTGAAAGAAAAAAAAAAATTCTAATTCCATCTAAAATCTGTGTAACCTACAGATTGCTACAATTAGGAGTTCATTACTGAAAGCTTGCAAGAAACACTAGATGCAGTAGGTGATGTTAAATACAAAAGTAAATTTTCAGGTAGTGTGCTATCCTGGAAAAGCTCATTTTCCATGGCAAACGATCACTTCCTGTTTAACAAGCAAACACTAAACAGCCAGGGAAGGCAGCGTGTTGGCCGAGTCATTAATCATTTTTTAAAGCTTGCTAAATACACTGTATTGTCTTGAAAGTACTACTAATGACTTCAATTAGCTTTGAAGTGTATCCTTTCTCTCTGACTGTGCTTGTAATTTTGAACCCAAAAGAGCTTTCTAGTCTTCAGATGTCTTGTTCCCCATTTCAGGATAAAAGCCCCAAGGCTCCTCTAAGTGCCTGTATCCGTGAAAGAAATTTAGGATGTGGTAACAACTTTTGCTTCTCCTCCTGTCTGGACTCCTTGGGTGAATGAGAATCTGGAAACCTGGTGGATGTCTTGGTGTTTGGTCAAGAAAACAAGTACAGTTGTGGTCTTTATCCTGTAGGTATTTGTGAGGAGTGATGGTAAGCATATAGTTAGAGTGAGATATTAAAAGGAAAATATTAAAGTAGACTGATGTTGAAAAAAGTTGGACGTCCAACCGCTCATGAGTTAAGTCAGTCTGTGCTTGAAAGCCAGGCCTTTTCTTTTGGCAGCTAAGTATGCACTTAGGAGCTCATCTACAGGGCATCTTATTTCTGGAAATCAGAATATGAGATTCCTAAGGAAGCTGAAATACTGACCCTCATTCTATTACTTGCTCTCAGTCTGTTGTCATCTTCAAGTCTTGCAACAGGAAGGTCATCCAATAAAATGCAAGGTAGGGGAAGAGAGGGTAAGAGGAAGTGTCACACTTGGAGACATGGTGAAAGGAGGAAATAGTTCACATGCTTATTATCTCTGCTCGTGCTTTTCTGTATCTCTCTTTTTCTCATTGCTTCTTGTCAGACAGAGGGTAATGGGAGTATCTCACAGCCACATCTCCAAACATCTGCCCATACGTGAAGTGATCTATAGTGGGGGCATTTCAATTCTAGTTACAAACAATTTTAATGTTGTGTTAAAAGCTTTGCTGTGCTGTCATATTTAATGAGAAAAATTGCAACTATGACTTGGAAGAAATAGTTTGAGATATGTAAGCTCCATTGCAAGACAAATTTTATACTTAAAAATACTCATATGGACATATTAGCTTTAATCTTCCTATTGCTTTGCTATGGAGTGGGAAAAGGAATGAATAAATAAATGATACCGGTTAATAAAATTGTATACATTCTTACGAATGTTGCTCAGATTTAATCCTGAAGGTTAATGTGTAAGTTGTATTCATTCATTGAATTGATTCTTTCAAACCAACTCAGCTTTGCTTTGACATTCACATTTGAAAAATGAAGCCCGTTTAAAACTACAAAATCTGACATGATTTGGCATTAAAGGCAAATGTTATTTCATATCAATTATGTTGTGTACAACCTTTAGATTGCTAAATTAGGGGGGAGTTCAAGGTCTGTGATGAAAACATGAAATTGATGATGTTTAAGTTCTTGGTTCTTTCTTAGGTGGCCTTTCTCCACATTTAAAGTTCACAGGCTTTTCCTGTGCCATCTATATCTTTTCTGGGCTTTACATGTCTTTGCTCTGATTTAAAGGGAGAACATTTTTCTGACGAGCATTAGCATTTTTCCTCAGTGAGATTGCCTTACATTGCAACACAGCAATTTGTTTCAGGAAATTGAAATTAATTAGAAGTTAGTGAAGTTGTTTGAGCATAAATTTTCCTTAGCACTTCTAATACCCTTTCAGCCATCCGTTTCTGTGAAAAATGCTGGAAAAGGCTCACAGGGAGACCACGTGTAGCTCTTGTCTGTATATTATCAAACTTTGTTTTATTCAAAATGTTTTGCCTGCAGGCTGCTGAATATGTTTGTTGGCCTGTTTTCTTAGCTGATGGTTGCACTCGCAATCATAGGAAAACTGATCTAATATGTTCTCAAAACTGAAAAGATAAAAAACCACAGTTAAATATTTTAAAATTCAGAAAAAGAAAAAAACATTTAGTATTAGGCACCAAATGAAGGCTTACTTATCTGCTGTGAAAACATTTTTCTGTGTCTTCAGACTGAACTGATATCTACAAATTTAAATAGGTACTTTAAACTATAATCAAGTCTTGAGAAGTGATTATTTTTTTGCTAAACAGAAATGTTGTATTTTCATGAATATGTTTGAAAAAGTGAACCCTTCCACCCGCAGCTCAAGGAAAATAAACCTGCTGTGATTACAGCTGCTTTGAACCATGTCTGACTAGCAAGCTCCCTGCTAATCCTGCCAGTACTGAAACCAATTACTGATTTAAGTCTTGGAATATGATTACAATTTGTTTTGATTATGAAAGGAAAAAAAATTGGGGGTAGGAGGTCTGCAAATAATTATATTACCTTTAAGGCCAAAATAATGTAGCAAACGTTAGCTTTCCTGTTGACTTCAGAAACAAGTGCATTGCGTGGGGTATTTTTTGACTTCAATCGATACAGTTTCTGTGATGTCCTATGTTTTAAGTCTCTGACTTACAGGGAAATTTATTCAGTCAGTGCACTCAGGAGTTGAGTAAAACTTAGAGATATGGAGTAATGAATATTAGTCTGATTCTTCAACAGCACAGTGGAGGAGGCAGCTGTGGTATGATGCAATTTGTTTATTCTTTTAATAAATGGTTCATGGATTTTTCCTAACTGATAGCTTTCAAAACAGGGCAGAGTATATTACTTTTCTCTGAAGTTATTTTTTGCAAAGTTTCTGCCTGCTTTTCCAAGGGAAAGTGTGAATGCTTTCGTTAAGTCCAGAAGGCAAATGGAAAAAGAATAGGGTGGTAGGGTGAAAGGCATTCAACTTGTTGAATGCTTAAGGCATAAAATGTGTTTTAAAAAGGAGCAGCTTACAGAACTGGTATTTTAAAACCAATTTCACATTTTAGGGCACAATGGTGTGATCCACTTAAAGAAAAAAAAACAAACATAGACTTGTAGAGAAGACACTGCATAGTCTAAATTTGCTTTGAAGAAGGTAAAACATTTCTGCACTGAAATGTTTTGAGAACTGCTGACATGACTGGTATATGTACTTCCAGTTAAAAGAGTGCATTGAGTCATTTTTTATATCTGTTATTTTGGCAGAAACACAGAACATGTCCATTTTTTTCTTATCTGAGATCATTAACTAGGCATAAAGTTCACTTTGTAAAGAAAAGTTATTCTCGGGAACTTTCCCAGCTAAATGGTCCCCAACTTTCTCAACTGTGCATAATCCTCACCCTGAGAAATGTTCGTTGGAAAAATTGCCTGGATGGTGTGGCCTGGATCAGAGAACTAATAAATTTGAGGATAAACTCTCATTTCAAATTTGGAAAACTAGTCTTTGGAATTCCCCCAGATTGGGGAATGTTCTTCGGTTCTTCAAAATTTCTTATGCGGGGTGTGTGTGGGTGTGTGTGTGTGTGTCTGTAAAAAAAAAAAACCCAAACCAAAACAAGAGAGTGTATTAATTGCATCCCAGTTGCTCTGATGGGTGACCTGATTCTCATCCAATTAGATAAGTTGTCTTGGGTCGAAGTTAAAGGTTAGATAAATTACTAAAATAATGTTGGCAGCAATATTCCCTCCCCCCGTAACTATTAGCATCAAAAGCTATATTGGCGGATGCATTAATGCACGTGTTCTTTCTTTTGATCTTTGTAGATGTTGAAGAGCTGCAATGGTATTAACGATATTGCTGTTTAATTTTTTTTTGTTTAAGTTTACAAAGCTAGATATAAGCATTGAAGGTTCTCAATGGAATTAAATATTAAAACACCCTGAAGCTACTTTTAGTGCTGCAAAATGAGAAAATGGAGATAAGAAAGAAAAAAACATGCTTAGCATGTGAATTTACGTTTCCAAGTAATAGGATTTGGCTAAGAACCATTTAGTTGTATTTATTTATTTATTTATTGTCTTTTCTTTGCCTGTAGTGTTTAAAGCAGTAAGAACGTGCCAAGCAGTGTTTGATTTTTACAGTAGTGCTGTAGCAGTGGAAACAGGGCAGTGTTTAACTCAGCAGGCCATCATTGACTGTTGTGTGCTAGGTTTCTGGAGACTTCTTGAAGAGGATTCATGTGGCTAACAACAGTTAGCTAAACTGCATTTGTCATCTATTTGGAGCAGACTGTACCTGCTGCATTCCCACTACTTTCCTCCAGTTACGTGGGAATTTTGGGCTGCTCTTTCTAGATAATCCAGACAAGGTATGTGTGATCTTCCTGTCTCTGGTCTCCTAGAGAGTCCATTGGACTCAAAAAGCATTTGATCACAAGCCCAGTTATCTCATATAACGTATCTGAATAACCATGAAGAAGCATTTCTTCTTGAGATGTCATGATGCTGACTTCCCTCATGTAACGTGGAAGAATTATATTCTCTTTTATGTTCTGGTAGTACTGAGTTTTACTACTGATCTTCCTACACATCTGCTTTCTATGGGAGTTTCACCATCTGAGAATCACATGAAAACTCTGGACAGGCTGTGCCCAACCTCTGCCATGTTTGTATATTAATAACCATTATAATCTGTATTCTTCTAGCTGCTGGTTCTGTTTGTGACTCATATTCTTGCTGTAATTCGGGTGATAAATTTCAGAGCGAAAATTGAGTTTTATTTTTAGATGTTGTAACTCACCATTGAAAGTGCTGTGATTACACAACTGGGCAGTGCAATAATGAGAATTCAGTGTCAATATTCAGTATCAGTACTACAAGTAGATTTTTCTGCTGGTTAAATACAATCCTGAAACACATCTTTAAGAAGAAAATTATGTGAGAATAAATAACGGAAGGGAAGGAAACTTAGTGTTGTGTGGAACTGCTAATAATACAGTTTATTAATTCAGTTTCAAAACAACCAGATAAATTCTGGTCTCATTTATGTTTTAGTCATTCCAGACAGTAATTTCTGAGATTGGAGTCTGTGGTAACCATACTAAATATAAAATTTTGTCTGCACACTTCTAGATCTTACTTGTAGTTCTTTATTGCTTGGGCATTAGTTGTTATCTTTGTTAATATTCCTAGATACTTAAATAAAACAAAGATAAGTAAACTGAAAGATAAATATCTGACTGGATACAGCAGCAAACACTGCTGTTAAATCTTAGTTCCTGCTTTTCTTTTACATGTCTTCAAAACTAAGAAACATTTCAGACAGACAGAAATAGAACCAAGTGTATATTGGTTTCTGTTGAGACCGAATTAATTTTAGCAGTAAAACTACTCCTTTTCTATCCCTGAGAAGACAGTCCTGTGTCTCTCCTTGATATGCATCTTTTCCATAAGACAGAATCTGAGCAAAGATCCTCAATTTCTGTGTCGTGTTCCAGTGAGAGTAAGAATTGGAAGCTTAACTTCTGAGGTGATGAATACAATACCCATCCTAAAAGCAAGAGTATATGGAGTTCTCTTATAGACAACCCAGACAAAACCAGTTCTCTTCCCTGCGCTTTGTCCTCTTGGTCTTTGAAAAAGATGTCTGCAAGTATTTGGCTAGAGTCTTATCTAGAGTGTGGTGAGGAGTGGAAAATGGAGAAGTCTTATTTTTGACATATTCAGCACACCTGAACCCCAAAATGCATGAGTGTAAGTTTCAAACTTCACTGGCGGAGAGGTAATTAGATTGAGTCTCTTGTAAAGGATTTCAGGAAGGTAAATTTGTCTTTTATTTCTAGCTGTAACAAAAAGAGCAAAAGGCATTTTATAAGAAAACACTTTTATGGCCGTACAGTTCAGCAGTTCTGATCTGTGTTCGTGCTTGGTGTGGCAAGGTCCAGTCAATGTTATGCATTCAATATTGACAAATGGAAAAGGATTTATACCAAATTTACCCTTCCTAATTAATTATTTTTACAGGATCATAAATCTGTTTTGGTATTATTACTTTGTAGTAAGATATAGGTGTGTGTGGTATATTGCCCTTCAAAAGAGTGCAGCTGTTCTGCGTTCCGGAAGATCATCGTAAAGCTCTAAGTAATGATCTAACTGAAATGTCCATATTGGTCCGTGGTTTATGCTTTTCCCTTTGTACTGGGTGATGGTAGACATTGAATGATCATAAGGAAATGGATGTTTTTCTAAGCACCAACACAATGGAGATTTCAGATGGGAGGTCTCAGAACGGCGTGCTCCTGTGTAGGTGACAATGTGGACCTGCAAACCTGACCTGACATCTCCTTCCCCACACAGCTATTAATGGGAAGCGGAGATTAACATCACCCGATCCTCCCGCACTAGCCACAGGCTATGATATGATGCCTTCTGACATTCAGATTCACTTCAGCTTCCAGGTGACCTGGAGAGCAGAAGGCATTAAAAATGTAGCAGCTTTTCTCTCGTCATTGTTCACTTTCCTGTGATGTATAATTTTAGGATGACACATCAGTGTACATCCTGAATATTTTGTTGCTGGCTGCGCTTTCCTTGTCCCTGTTACTACAGCCTCTGTGACTGTGGTGGATTGAACTTTGCCAGTTACCAGCCACCCACCCAGCTGCTCTCTCAGTGCTCCTTCTTGATGGGACAGGGGGAGAAGGTATGGTGTAAAAGCTTGTGGGTTGAGATAATGACAAGGAGATCGCCCTCCAGTTACTGTTACGGGGAAACACACTCAACTTGGGTAAAGTGGCTTTAATTTATTGCCAATTAAAATAGATCTTGGTAGTGCCAAACAAAAACAATAATTGAAACAATGCTTCCCTCTCTTCCCCAGGTTCAGATTCAGACCTTCATCCCCAAATCCTCTACCTCCTTCACCACCCTGAGCAGTGCAGGGGGTAGAGATTTGAGGGAGTATCTTGCTAGGAAAAGATATTTCCTTATGGAAAATATTTTGCTTCTGAAATGTCTTCTGCAGCCTATTAGGTCTTGGAAATCCCCTTCAAAGTCTGATATGACAGAGTGTGGAAGCTGTGAGGAGCTGTAGCGGTTTGGCATTTGAAATTGAAATGGATGAGTTTGAGCATCGTGTTGCTTAATGAAGCAAATCTTTTTTCAAAAGATTTTTCATCATGCCTTACCTCCTACTTCTGCCTTTGCCTTCTGAGTTCTCTCTTGAAAGAAATGCTTGTGGATTGATCAGAGTTCCCCCCTTTCTCTCCCAGCTGTCCTTTTCTTGACTCTGCCCTTTTTTCTCGAAATCAGAATGGCATGAACTAGGTTCATATAAAGTGAGCTTTGGAGTCTAGATTAAAAAAACCCCCACACAAATACCAAAGAAATGATGCCAACTTTTATTTTATTTTCATTTGCTATTGTAAGTAAAATAGTGGAAACGTTCAGATAGCCTATTCGTTGGCACTTTTTTTTTCTTTTGTCCAAGTGAAACAATTTCTGACATGACTTGGATAGTATTTTCTACTAACATACTCTGTTAACTGCTCTTTTTTGCTTTTTTTTTTTAATCCATGTCTTGCTAGTGTTAAATTAGATGAATATTTCAAGAAGTAATAATTTGAAAATTAGAAATAATCCAGAGCTCTGGAGCTAAATTCAAAATTTCATGATGGTTCAATTTCACAGAGGTAATGAGATAATCCTTATTTCATATGTCTTTAGCATATTTTCTGCAAGTAAGTGCATGAAAAAATGCAATTGGTCATTTTGGCTTTAGTAGGAAGATCTGGATGTATACAGTTTTTACATGATCCCAGGATAGGTTGTCAGGTTCTCATGGTGAGAGGATACCATATTTTTCCTATAAGTCCTTCCCGTAGGCTTCAGTTCAGACTTGTCATGCTTGCCCTGTCTGTCTTAAGTGAGCAAGCTTTTATTCTTCCCATGCATCAAATGCATTTTATACTGTCAGCTGTAGACACTGTCAGTGGCCTTAGTTTGCTCTCTCCACAGGCAACCCATCGATTTGTTTTTCATGTTGCCTCATAGGCCTGCAATGGGCTATATCATCATCTGTGCCATTTGAGCTGCTTGACTTCAAATCCATCCCAAAATCTTGTTATTTTTGACTGGCCTTCCAGCTCTGGTCTGTACTTCTGCCCCACTAATATCCTCTAGCTTCTTAAACTGTTGAAGTTTCAGCATTAATGTTTAATAGCTGTGACCTCAGAATTGATTAAATTTATTTTCTATCGAAATATTTTCAAATAGCAACATTTAAATGGTTTTAAAATACATGTTCTCTCTTTCTAAGCAGCTGTCATAGTTTAACCCCTGCCAGCGACTGAGCACAGACCTCACTTCTCCCCTCCTGCCCCATGGGGACGAGAAGGAGAATTGGGAGGAAAAGGTAAAACCCTGTGGGTTGAGATAAGGAGGGTATTTAATAGAGCAACAGAGAGAGGGAAGAAATGGCAGTGATAACAATAATACTAATGAAATAATATATAAAATGAGTAGCATACAACACAAGTGCTCACTGCCCTGGAAATGCTGCTGTCCCTGCCCCGGCTGCAGCTGGCTCAGCTCACACACCTTTCCTCTCAGCAGCCTCCCAGTATATAACTGGCTGGCTATACTGGCTGTTGTCCCTCCCAGCTGCTTCCAAACATTAACCTATCCTAGCTGAACCCTGCTGTATGTGTTGTGTATGCACACCCACTCCTGGCCCTATATACATTTGCCTTTTTCCCTTAGAAAAGAAAATAAGAAAAAAAAAAGGAAAAAAAATATAATTGCTGTAAATCTCCATGTGATATGAAAGCCCCACTTGGCTCACATTGATTAGTATAAATTAAATATAATGGTAATCAACCTCAGCATTTAGCATGTGAGATGGAAATCTGTGATTTCCATTGATTGCAGTGAAATTATACATATGCTATTTACACTATATGTGAATAATGCAGAAATACTTTTTACCACTGGTATTAGTATATTTTGCAATTAGTCTGCATCATTAATCCTAGAAAAGTACAGAACAGTTCACAATTTATGACTCTAGTATAGCAACAGCAATTAAAGAGATGCTTTCCTTGAAGCACCTAAATAGTTTCAGGGATGTCAATGTAGTTACCACTGGAAAATCGTGCAGGGGTTGGCTGTGTCAGTTCAGTGGTACTGTCCTGGTGTAACCCCAGCTGGCAGCTTGGCCAGCAGCTGGGATGGGGACTTTGTGTTGCCGCAATAGTCTTCATTCCTAGAGGAGTTAGATTCTTTTACAAGTTAAATAATTGTGCCACATCGATGCTCTCATAAGCATCATTTTTAAATGACATTTCAGTTTAGTTGAAAAGCTGTCACTGTAATTCAGGTAATTAACTGCTGATACAAATCTCCTCCACTAATGCATGTTTTTCATTTCTTTCAAAATACATTTTCCCCTTACAGGTACTAATAACTGTTAACTCGGCACGTTGACCACTCTAAGGCCTAAACCAAGTGTATCTTTAGATAAGGCCAACAAAATGCTAGAGGCAATGAAGCAAGTGAAGCTGAGCAGTAGCTGTAGGAGAACGTGAAGGGGCTGTCACACTTCCCAGTTGCTGCAGCCCCTTAGAAAACCCTCCAGACAGCTGGAGGATTAGGGAAGCGAGTACAAATTGGGGGAAAGCAGAAAAATAAGATATTACAACCACAAAAGAACCCTTGTCAGAAATAAATTTTACAAAATGTGATGATAACTTAAATAGGGATCATGCACTGAAGTGCTTTGCAGACTACTGACGACGCGGCTATGAAGACATCCCGCACATGAAACGTGGCAGCTTTCTGAGGCACAGTCACATAGAAGAGACAGATAGTTATCGAACAACACTGAAAATTGAGCAAAATAAACTTAGCTCCAGTTTATTGAGCAAAGCCTGGAGGAATGTAAGCACTCTGTGGTGAAGATGCGGGCTGGAGAACTTTATTTAGTGAAAGTTGCAGTTAAGACTCGGACGAGCAGGTGCTGTGAACTCGGTGTTTCAGGAAAGAGGGATATTCAGCTAAGCTAATGTGGAAAAAAACCATGTCGTCATTATTTTTTTTCTTCTAGAAGCCAGCATTTCCACAAGAGGAGGTCAGTGTTTAACTGCTAATGATTATTCAATAGATGGTTAGATAGTACCTAAAGACCGATTAAAAGCTAGGTAACTGAGTAGGTAGTTTAGTCCAGTGGTCAAACTGAGAGTGGGTGTGATTCTACCCTAAGAGGAATGTGATTACACGCCTGGCTCTGGGGTACAGCCCTGAAGGAACTTAAGAGACAAGTGACTGTTTTAACTCCTCCACGAAGAACAATATTGTGCACCCACTCCAGGTACGCCTTAAAACGATGGACTTGATGTCTTGCAGCTGCATCGCTCTTACTTTGAGTGTGCCCGTGTTAGCATCCACCATCACCAGAAAGGAAATGAGCAGAGAAAGGCTTGACACTGCCTGTATGTGGAATTAGCAAAGGTGATGGAGACAAAGTGGAAGTGTAAGCTGAGAGTTTTTGCTTTCAGAGCCGGGGTATCTGGGAGAAGACCCCGATGTATGACGTTATTCTTTGTGGTTCCTTAGTAGTAAATGCGGTGGGACTTTTTTTTTTCCCCATTCAAAAGTGAAAAATGTCAATGTAGTTGCCAGACCTTTGATCACTGTGATCATTTCTGGGCTCGTGGAGCTCTGACACAGATGGTAAAAATAGGCTGATGTAGCGCATCTCTGAAATGACAACATTTGTCACGCTGGGAGGAGGCACGGCGTGCCTCTGCAGAGAGGGATTCCTGTGTTGCTCTCGCTACTGGCAGTTTGCAGGTGATGCTTTGGGCCTCTTCTTTTCTTCTTTGGGAGTTGGTGTGCACATAGGAAGGGAGGACAAATACCAGTGTTATATGAAGGGGTATGATTTAAATAGAGACGTTGTAAGTTACAAAGATGACATCTGCCTTTCTTGGCAGGAGAACTGAGAGCCTGGAATGAGAATGTTTTGGAACTATGGGGATTCATTTCAGAACAAGGTCAGATACATAAAAGCAAATTACATGGGCCAGCCTGAACATTATTTTTCATTAAAAATCAGTGCCTAAGCTTACTGTTAGATGCATTATTATGACCATATGTTAGGACTAAAGAAAAACAAAATGCATTTGGAAGATGCCATTGATCTTTAATGAGTGTGCTGTCTGTGACTTAATGAAGCATACGGCTTGTCCGGTTCATGAAGTGGAAGAGATTTTCACTGGGGACATGTTGACATGGCAAATGCTTGGTACGTTTTAGCCTTCAGATTGTCATTTTTACAGTATGGTTTGCTGCAACATTAAAGATGCTTCAAACCTCATAATGCAGCAAAGCAGCAACTGAAAGATGGAATTAATTTCCAGGGAAAGGAAAATTTGACTCACTATGGCAGCATCACTGTTTTTGATAATTCATTTTAAACTGAATTTAATTCTTGTTATGTAAGAGCGAGATGTGAGAATGAGGTATCATTGCTGATGTTCTGTGTAACAAAATGGTGTCATCTATTCATGGTACAAGCTTTTTAAAAATCGTTTCTTCTAGAATGAGGGGTGCCAAAATGCACATGCAGTCTGGAAGTTGGTATTTCAGGTTTATCCAGTTTCTGGAGGTTTATCATGTTTTTGAATAATTTAATTCCATTGAATTCATGAAATTCAATTTCCAGAATTTCTGGAATTCCCGATTTTACTGTGAATGATGAAGCACATGGAACAAGTGTGAGGCAGAAAAAACCTGCAGTTATTTATCCAACTGTACACATTGCAGAATCAGTAGAGTGTTGTCTCAATGGCCAGCTCGGTAGCTCCTGTTCTTGTCCCTCCTAGGCAGGAGTGGGAGAAGTGTGTGGTATGGTCAGGCCTGACAGCAGTGGACACCAGGGTGAGAAAGCCCTGAAATAATGACCGAAAAAACCCCAGTGAGAATTTGATACCTCCTGTTCGGGGGTTAACCAGCCTGTGACTGAGGGCAGCTGAGGTGGTGGGTAGTGCAGGACACTCTCTCTGCCCTACACAGGCACCTGCTGCCTGCCAAAGGGCCCCGTGGGCATGCTGAAGCAGTGCCCCAGTGTGCTGAGTAAGCCCATTATTGTTTTCATCCCTCTGGGAGGCTCAGGTCAAGGGCTGTGCTTTGCAAAGGAGAAAAAAGCCTTGTGTTTTATCATCTGAAAGTGCAAGAGGGTGATGGAGTCCACAAGTGCAGCTTTCTCCCAGTACTGGCCACTTGTTAGGGCATTATTTTTGCAAAAGCAATCAATTCTACATGTCATAATCAAGTTAAATGAGGTGTTGTATGTGAGCTAGCATGCAGCTGAACTCTGATGTGCTCAAAAATATTAGGGGGCATCACAAGAACTCCTTGAGATAAAGAAATAATCAAATAAATGCTGCAGAATCTGGCCCTTTTTTCTTTATCTGTCATGTATTTTACTCTTCAAGTGCAGAAGATGGCTTTTCTGATGTTTGATATCTCTAAATCTTTGATTTCCAGAAGCTAAGGGATGTGATTATGGGGAAGTATCAGTTTTCTGGCATCTTTGCGTATTGCAGGCAGCACACTGAGTAAATGAACCTTTGGCTGAAGCCATCATGGATCTTCCTAAATTTTTTCATTACCTTATATATTTTATCTGTAAACATATAATCCACAGTACAAGTGCCCTAGAGAACTGAAATTGCAGTCAAGTACATGATTGTTAAGCTTCTTTACTGGGCACAGAAGTGCCTCAGACATCCTGGATCTTTGCCAATACGATATTTTCAGCGGCTTAAGGGTTTTTTTTATATATATATATATATACATATAGGTGCATGTCTGTTTTCCCCCTAGCTAATTTAACTCACCTACTTCTTAAATATTAAATTTTGGGCTTTGTACAGGGTGTTTAATTATTAATTTATTAATCATGAACCTGAGTACACAGCCTCATGTGTCAGACAAAACCCCCTGTTTTTTTCCTAACTAAATGTCCGAAGTCTGAAAATGATGAACAGAGATGACAAAGAAGCAGAACTCATTTTTAAATAACATACAACTGTCATTGATTTTAGATGTTATTTATTGCAGCAGGCAGTCCCTTCCCAAAGAGGTGCTGTGTTAAGAATTCATTCCTTTACATTGGTAGATAAGAAAAATGACTAGAAGGTACTGTACAATATATATTCAGATAGAGTAAAAAATTAAGCACTGAAATGACAATCAAGGGTAAGTTCTGCTTTCAAAACCATGAAGTCTTATAGGTGTATATAAGACAAACTTGTAAATGGAATTTAAACCTCTACGCCTTTGAAACTGTTCTCGGCCTTAGAATAAACTCAAGCAAAGGGACTATTCATGTGTGTCAGGATAGGCATATGCATAATTCTTTTGCAGAATCAAGGCCTAAATTTGTCACTTTAAATAGCACTGGCCTATTTTACATGCACAGATTAAACTGACTCTTCACTCAAATCCCCTCGCAGCGGGAGCTCTGAGCAGCTCCTTGCAGGCCAGGTGCAGAAGTGGCCTCTGAGTAGTCTCTGTAAAGGAGGAAAATAGAATTGGTGAGAGAGGGGGAAGAAGAGAACTGGAAAAGGGAGCTAAAAAATTAAACAAGATGACCGTGCTTGAAAAAAGCCTTTCTAGATTTTAAAAAGTTAAGTCTTTCAAAACCAAATGCCAATAAATTGAAAAATAAAGGCTTGGCTTTGAGTTACAGAGACTCTTCAGCTCCTGCTGACGTCTGTGTCTCTTCTCACTCTGTCGTAAAGAAGCCCGTAGTAAATCATTACCTGCACACAGGTATTAACACAAGGCCTCTTCGTGTTTTTGTTTTTGAAAGAAAGGAAAAACTAATTGTGTCCTATTTGTCTTGTTGCTTTAAACACTGGCACATCATGTTAATCTTCTGTTTATTCAGCTGTCACATAAATACCCAAGTTGTGCTGTCTCACTTCAGAATGACATCATACCTGACAATTTAAGGATCGAATGGCCAATCTGTGGGGATGTGCATTATGTCCCTTTAGCTATTAATCATTGCAAATATTCACAAAAATTATTTGTAGCCTAAGGAGCCATTAATAATACTTAAGTGTAGTGGTTCTGGAGGAGGCCAAGGCTGTAACCACTGTTCTGCTGGGGGAGGAGAGCTGTGTTTGACTGTAAGCGGTGGGCCTTGGCGAAGGGTTCTGCTCTGCCTTCTGGTGTTTGCACCAGGAGTCGTGTGGCTGTGGTGCCGAGGCTAGATCACTTTTATGGCATGACTTCAGAGCACTCAGCTTCAGAAGCTTTGAAATAAACGGATCTGTGAGTTTGTCTGTATAGCTTCCAAGGTGAAACTAGCTCGAGTTTACTGCAGAACTCTTTCGGAGGTAGCTGGCCAGAGGCAGCTTCCCTCTGCACGTTGGGTGCCGTGGGGCCGCTTCACTCTGTTTGTGTTGTGTGGGGTGAAGCAGGCACGGGGAGCCGCAGCTTGCCTTGGGTTTGCCTGCTCCTTACCAGACACAGTGTTGAGGGGGTGGGCTGCTTTCCAGTGCTGTAGAGTCTGGCAGCATCCGAGAGAGCTCAGGAGGAGCTTTCCTCCCGCAGAAGAGTACCGCTGTGCTCTCCGTGCATGGCCTGGGAGCTTCTGCACACCCAGGCTGTACCTGACCCTGGGCATTGGCTGGTCTTGTACTGCACTGCCCCTCCATACTGGTGAAAGGTGGAGAGAGGAACACCAGCATTTCCTTGGGTCCCCATCCTCTGTATGCCTGTGAACGTGCTGCTCTGGCAGTGGACTCCTCATGGTGAGGGACTATTTTCAGACACATTCCATATATAGCTGCCATCCTCATATAAACTGATGCTGACTCTTAGTTTCTGACTGGATGTTGTCTTGCTACTAAAAGCTACCAGAAAGAATAACGATGACATTTCAAAACTTACTCTTAATACAAAAATGCTATATTTATTACATTTTGGAATTGGGAAGAAAAGGGTGCTTGAAGGCACCTGGTAACGTTACGGCTATGTGTTAGATTTTCATAGCGCAAAAGTCATTTCACTGTTTAGAATTTAAAATATTTACATTCACATAATATTTCATACATGTATTGGAATAACTGTCAAGCAAAACCTAGGCATATTAAACTGCTCAGTGATAATGAGTGTGAGTCTGGTTATCAGTAATCATTAGAAGTCACTTAAAGTTGCAGTTAGCAGTTCTTCACAACTGCTCAGGGTTGCTCTGTTCCACTCCTGTGTCTCAGACGAGAAATTTAAACCTTGTCCTGTTTTTGTAGCATGATGAATCACTAAACCTCATTTCATCCACTATCAAAGAGCTACAGTTGTGTTTCTAATACCTGTCAAACCTTTGGAATACTTGAAGCTTTTAAAATAAAACTGCACAAGGCCACAGTTCCGACCGGTTCATCGGAACAGACCATAATGAGCAGATAATACTCTGTTTCCTTACTGTGGCGTTATCACTGTGCTGAGGTTTTACACAAATAACGCAGGGAGTTCTGCTCCAAGGAGCTTGTAATCTTATTTATTAGATGTACTAAATCTTAGTAACAGAGTGGTAGGAGGTCCATTTGGCAATTAAGAACAAACTCGAGAAATATAGCTGTAAGTGCGTTAGCCAGGCTTTCGAGAGCCAGTCATGCAAAGGAAGTGAAATTATATATAATTAATTACTTCAAACAATACTTACCCTGAAGCTCTTTTTTATTGTTACTGTTTTGTCATACTATGGCTTGAAGGACCACGATGTGAGATAGTATAGCTTTCTGGAAGATAATTTAAGCAATTTAAATTTGATCGATGCAGTTGTGAATTATGTGGCATTTCATACCCATCTCCCCCTGCCTTGTATCTGGAACTGGATAATACAATTCAAAAGGACATTTTGACTTATCAAGTTTGTTTCAACGTTGACAACTATTTTGATGGTCTTGCCGAGGAGAGAGGAAAGCTTGATAGTGCACGAAAAACTCACTGAAACCAAATATAGTAAGTTATCAGGCAAAGATTGTCTGGTTTTGAATCATACACAAACTGTTTTCCTATCTCCAGAAAAGAGCAAACTGACAATTTCACAGTAAATACAGTGAGAGCTTTGCCAATAAAGCTTATCACTGTTCTATAGTATGATGCAGACATTAGATTCCTGGGTCATCAAAACGATACCAGAGAGTAACTATTTTAATCTGACATAGCATTCTGAGAAGGAGTTAGCGTGGTTTTTTTTAGACTGCATTGTGTCTGTTGTGCCAAGAAGTAACATTTTGTGTTATTTTGGATACACGCCATTTGTCTCCTGTATGCTCTGAATTAATATCACCAATCAGCAGAGTCCACCTGAATTTTCCTTACACTGTTAAAATAAAACCCAAATCCTATACATTCTTTTGGTTAAGAAGCCTGCAAATTTTTTCTCATTTTGGTCTTTCTTTATCTCCCCTTATTTAGGAAACAAAGCATTGATGATGCACTTTCTGTGGAGTTTGTCTGGTGTGTGGCCCTTGCTTCCCCCCCCCCCCCCCTTTTTTTTTTGGGTTTTGTTGGTTTTTTTGTTTTTTTGTTTTGGGTTTGTGTTTTTTTTTTTTTTTTTTTTTTATTTTTTTGTTTTTTTTTTTTTGT
>WTSP01000408.1:0-47524 GCA_025331215.1 Actenoides lindsayi
TTCTTTTCTTTTCTTTTCTTTTCTTTTCTTTTCTTTTCTCTTCTTTTCTTTTCTTTTTTCTTTTTCCCTTTTTTTTTTTTTTTAACTTTAATGTCATATTTATTTCTGAGAATGAAAACAGAAAAGAATATATTGTTTGCCAGTGTTAAGTAATTACCAGCCTATTTTTAAAACCTATAATAGCATCACACTTTGGAATAGTTATTTAGATATTGATTGGGAGTGGCCTTTGTTTGAAAGATATTCCTTTAGTCTTCTGCATGAAAATCTACTCTGTTAGAAGCTTTTCAAAAACTACAATTAATGCACAACATAAAGATGATTAGCAACTATTGCCTCATACATCTCTGCTTATGTAGAACATTATTCTAGCATATCGGAGGACTTTTGTTTCAATTTGCGGCTCCAGGACATTGTTAAACATTGTTGATAGCATGCTTCTAGAGATCCTAATACTGGGCAGAAGGAAACTGTCCAGATCAAGTGAAATCCAGTCCAGACAAGAATGTAAATGCGAGAATGGAATGGAAAAAAAAAAAGAAGTGTAGATTTAGTACTGAAACAGGCAGAGTGAGAAGAAAACTAAATATGAGCTTTAAGTTTCAATAACTACTTGGTCATGGAGACTAAAGATATAGGGTGGGAAAATTGTGAAAAGCTAGTGAGATTATTTTTTCACAGGTAGCTTTCCATCTCATATAAAACATACTGAACAACAGAAATGCCCAGTGTTCTGCAAATAAAGCTATGCTAAATTGTCTGTCCCTCTTTTACCTCTACATCATGAAGCAAAAGTGCCATGGTGAAGTCTCTTTTAAAAAGTTTAAACCAAAGTAGACCAAAATAACCACCTGGCTGTTAGAGGGAGAGATGAGGCATGATAGAAAACATGAAGTCTTATTTGGGGTACCTAAGATGCAAACTATCTAGGCACTAAGACAGAAGGAAAGTACTTTGTGCTCTCCAAGACTGTAGACTAGTGTTAAGCTCCACAGTCCCTATCACTGGTAGACTTTAACAGTACTGTTTCTTTGTATGGCTGGGGGAAACTGGGAAAAACTGTGGGAAGAGATTAGGATTAAGTAAGGGTCAGTCAGAAAGTGGAAAGTTTTAATACACCTAGCATTCAACAATAACTTGTATTAGTAGCGTAGTTTAATAGGAAAATTCAGTCTGGAAGGAACCTGATGAGGTTTCTAGTTCAACCTCTGCTCAAATCAAGATCAATCAGGTTGCCCAAGTTTGTGTACATCTGAGCCTGGAAAACTCCAGGGTTGGAGATTTGACAATCTGTTTGAGCAGCCTGCTCCAAATTTTTGTCCCCCCTAACAGTGAAAAACATTTCCCTTCAGTCAGAACCTGTCTTCAAATTATGGCCTTTTTTTATACATTTAGAGTAAGTGATTAAACAACAAAAGAAACATTTTACAAAGATAAGCTACAGGCAGAAAACAGGAAACATTTCAGATTACTCAGAAAAATATTGTATGGTTGAAGGAAGAAATCTAAGACATTAGTCTCACTGCACGCAGATATTATCTATCTAGATGACAGTTACACTATCTATAATCATTCTTTAGTACATTGTTTGATACAGTAACTAGTAGTTTGAAATAAAATGGGACTATTTGGGTGATAAGATATGTGGGGGAAAAAAGCACTATAGTTTATATAGCTCTTTAAAAACACAAAAGCATTTCATTTTTTACTAATAAAGGTGATAGAGCACTTGGACAGATTGTGTGTGGAATAGTACCCTACTTGAAAACAAAGCAGTCTTACACAAGTGAGGGAAACTCCTTTGACCTCAGGAAGATGTGGATGTGTTATGAAAAGACCTGTATCATCACCTTCACTGGTATAAAACTCAGTTCTTCACAGACAAGGACATCTGCATTTAGCCCTGAAGATGCCCTGAACTTTTTTTTTCAACGAAGAATGGTGTGTTTAGTAGATCTTTCATAGATATTGGTTATGCAAACACTGACCTACAGACTTTTTGATTTTCTTTTTTTTTCCTCCTAGAAATAATTTAAAAGAAAAGTATGCCTTGCCCTTTTCAATGGGTACTGGTGAACTACAATGAACCTCATCCTTTATCATAATTAAAAGGAAGTAGAGAACTCCCTCAGGTTTCTGAAGACTGCTATAAGTAGGATAGGTTTACACTTCTAATTCAGAAAAGTAAAACAGAAATTAATAAAATGGAAATTATTAATGGATTCAATATTACCATTTCACTACTAATGGTTTGAATAAATTATTGGTATAGAGATTCCCTTAGCTGTTTAAAAATAGGAAAACTATCTTCAACTATTCATGTTTAATGCTGCTCACTGAATGAAGGTGGAACTTTGACCCCATTAATGCCTTGTTAGAAATGAGATGGATGTCTAGAATTTTGGGGATCACACAGTTCTATTATAGCTAGTACATAAGAGTATGTAGGCAGGAAGAGTTATAAAATAATTAGAACCACTTAAGGCTAGGGCTTTTTAGCTGATGGTGTTCTAAACAGAAACATTCTGAAGTAGTCTTTGTATGTGCGCATATGTGGATTCACATGTATGCCCATGCATATAATAGAACAGATGCTTAAAGAACACCACCATACAAAACAAGATCAGTACAAATTCTTCATTATCAAGACAAAGCAAAGTTATGTATTGGAAAAGAAATAATGACCTCCTTGATGGAGGATGTTGTAATATGCTTCTGACTGTCCCTTTTTACACTATCCCTGAGTTACCGAGTGCCTAACTGCGAGTTTGGGGATAACAAGTAAAACCCCAAGTCAGGCCTATGACACAGGCAAGTTTTCTTATATATCTCATGCTTTGTAGTACCCAGATTGTTAGAAAAGCACCTGCATAATAGGCCTCAACAACAGCAAGAGAACCAGAAAAAAAGATTCTTTCTTATTTCCTGTACAGTTCTTGTGTTTAATTCTCCTAATCTCTCTGAAATACAAGACTCTGCATTGTAGAAGTGATATGCAAAACAGATTAATTACCTAAATAAATAGACAATGGACATTTTCAGAGAGAAGAAGAACGGAATTTTATGAGTCTATCTTCCTCTGAGCTATAACTTTTGATTAAGGTGTAGTTCATAAAGTGGAATGATATATAGAGTTGTATCAAGCTGAAAAAGAAGTCAGCTTTGCTCTGCAGCGCCTACGGTAGACTTTGAATTGCAGCTGTACCTTGGTATTGCTTTGCATTTTGGATTCAATTTTGGGTTACAATTACTCACATCCTCATGCTTTTATGTCTGTCCTGTTCTTCCAGGGGATCCTGCCATTATTTTATATTTAGATCTGATATATAAGTAAGTGAGTAGTCATATGAAATTGTGTGATGATAAAGTGTTTATGCTACTGAAAAGAATTAATTCACTGACAGGAAATGGAATTAACTTGTTATTTTGTCTATTTTTTTTTCTTCCATTTTTTTAATTTTTTACAGTCCCTGGTTGAATTCAGAGATTATTTCTGTCCCTGTTTGGTATAACTGACAGCTTAGTTGTACAAATATCAAAGAAAAAAAAAGCATGCACGGTATTGCAGGACCCACCAGGAAAATATGAATACAAGACTTTCAGAGCTGTAAAAGTTATAGATTAGAAAGTATAAATGAATTTTCATGTTAGGAATTGTACAATTTTTGTGGAACAACTGTGTGTAACTATCAACAATTTCTATCTGGGAACAAGTGTTTAGAAGGCTCTTACTGGAATTTCTGTGGTCTTCTGTCTCTTGACATAAAATTATGAAGTGGGTGTGATAAGTACTCTTTTACATAGGGCTCTTCTCTTTTTAGCTTACCTAGAATTATGTAGCATTAATTTAGCTTTTAGAAATGTATAAAAGGTACACCAAGAGATTATGTGCAAAGGCTCACGAAGTTACTGTGCATCTGTATATTTCTCCAGCATTGTAATTTAAAAAGTAATTAGTACTTTTTGTTAAGTAACTTGTAGAAGGGTAAATATATAATGGATTTTGTTACTGAGAGAATATGTAATGTGGCTTTTGACCCATAAATGAAGAAATATAGTTAGATAACCCAAATTGCAATGCCCAATAGTTTTCATGTTTTTCATTACATTTTTTGCACTTTCAACCGTCATACAGTGATAAGAATTATATCTTAAGATATTAATATTTATGTACTTCTATTATTGCCAGAAAGCCAACATCTTCTCATGGTCAGATGTGGTTGTTTGCAAATTGTAGAGCTACAACATTAGCTCATTTATTATTAATAGAGCTCAAAAATACCCCCACCACCCAGAATAGCCTCAAACAATTGTACTTGAGCATGATCTGAATTCTTTTCTTCCCCAGGGAGGTCTATTTTCTGGTATATAATTAGGTGTCATCATCTGTGATGGGAAGAACTCTACTCCACCCCATTTCTTACAATAAATGACAGATATTATAGCCTACAGCTAGTAAAATATTTGACTAACTAGAAAACAAAACCAAGCAATATGGAGAGGTTATTATTTTTGACAAAAATATAATTAGGTTTCTAATAAACTTTTTTTAAGTCTGCTTTCTTCCAAATTTGAAAGATTCTTCTTGAAGAAGTCCAGCAAAACCCTGCAGCAAATTTAAAGTCATTGCAGTGAAGAATACTGTAGGTGACCTTGAAAAATATTTGATTTGTGAATTTTACTAGCCCTTGTATATATGAACAAGCAGATTCATAAACAGCTGGAGGAAACGTTATACACAGCTGTACACTTTTCTTCTAATTTGGAGGTTTGCACTCCTTTGGACTGAAAGCAAACTCATAGAAAGAAGGACATCTTCATTTGGGTTATTTTTCCTTAAGATACCAAGTTCTGAAGTGAAGATATATCAGCATTTTGTGTTGGCTGACCTGTCAATGCATAAAGGAGGTAGAGTAAGGCAAGCCACACACAGAGTGAAGCCAAGAATTTCTTCAGCAACTCAAGCCATTAATTCATTTTGAGACAGTCTGCTATGCTGCAATTTATTGTAGAAACCTTAGTTTAAGTCCAAATCCAGACTCATTATTCTTGCCCTCTAAATACTTCCCTGTCTCTTGAAAATGTGTCAAGGGTTAGATCTGAGCCAGATACTAGAAAAGTGACAAGTGCTCTCTGTTAACCCACATCTCTTCCTAAAGGGGAAGGGAAAGGGAATGAGACTTACAGATTTGAAAAGAAAACTAAAACAGCTTTAACAAAAATAATAAAATGAAATATATACAAAAACATAAAAAACAAATATCGAACCAAATGCCCCTGACAGCAGTTATGTCACCATCACCATTGATGCTGTGGAACAGGCATTGGGGAAGTGATAGACTGGCCTCAGCAGCAGACAGGAACTGGACTCAGGAGCTGGATTCTGTGATTGGATTCAGAACATATGGGTTGGGATTGAAGGCAGAATGAACAGTGTCCTCACCAGATGCCAGCCATTGAAGAAGACCTTGACCCCTGTGATCCCTCAGCTTTATACTGAATATGACGTACATGGGATGGAATCTCTCATTGGTCAGTTTAGGGTCATCTGTCCTGTCTGCTCCTCCCCACAGGTAGGGCCTTTTACTTTCTGCATCCCCCAAAATGTGGTAAACAAGATCTAGCAGTGACCTTGGTTTCCATAGGAGCAAGTATAGTCAAGAGCCTTTCTTGACACCAGTTCTTGGTAGTAACTATAAACATCAAGCATATCACTGCTAGAAGCAGACATTCTCTGTGAAAATACACTATTAACTTCAGAAAGTGCAGTTACTTAGAAAAGACTTAACTGAAAAGTAAAATCACTGAGTAGAATTTGTTCTGTTCTAACTCAAACCAGGACAAAGTGACTCTTTCACGTTATGATCTGTGAATTAATAATACACTGGATCATCAACACGGAATATTAGATAAGTATTTCTTAATTTGATATTTTATTTAAAAACACATGCTCATACTGTAGCTAAGACAGGAACAAATGCTTATCATACACAGAAAAATTAAGTCAAACAGGATAAAGATGAAGGAAAGGGAACATACTAGGGAAAAAACAACTGAAAGAGAATCATCTGACTGATTAGAAATGGTGAAGAACCTCTTAAAATAAATGTATTGCTTCTGTTGTTGAGAGTAAAAAGAGAAGACATTAGAAACAGTCCCTTCACAGTCTGCAAACTCCTTTGTGCACTACAATAATTGTTACTGTATTTCTCTCGTAAAGAAGTATTAAGTAGCAGAAACTTTAATTAAGAGAATCAATGACATTGTTATTTGGTTTTCCTTAGAAAGGATAAGATCTTAAAACTAAGATCTTAGAAGAACTTGGATTAGAAATTGGATTTAAACAAATAACTGTATCCATATATTTTGCCCATATACAATGCTGATTTAGTCCAATGTAACTCATTAGAAGTTAAAGAACACAGTATAACCCCAAATGTATTAAAGAATTGACTTCTGGAAGATGATGGGCACACCCATTATAAAAAGTTCTTTAGGTCACATTTTTCTGTGGCAACAAAGGCTCCTTGAATATCTATTATCCAGCATTTTCCTGTGTACATTCCGTTAATGATAAGTTATTACTGAAGTACTTTTCTACTTAAGGAAATTTTTCAAAATTTATTAAGCACAGTAAGAATCAAGGTAAATTATGCTATAGGAATTCAAGAAGTAGAAAGAGTAATAAGCACTCAGAAGACACCAAAAAAAAACCTATCCAAAAAAAACCCATCAAAAAAACCCCACAAAACAACAAACAAACAAACAAATAAGACTGAGGCCTCAACATAGAAAAAGCAATTTAATAAAGACTAGTTTGCCGGGATAGGAAGAGTAGTTGTGGTTAAAATAGGATTTAGTTTCTTAACTGCTTGAGGTTTTGCACTTCAAAAAAAAAAATCAAATCTGATTAATTTATTGATAAAAATCACCACAAACTATATACTAAAAGTAGCAGGATTGTCAAAGAATTAGTAGTGCACATAGAAAAAATATTGTATAGTTGGTTCCTAACAGCTCTTCCCTTTCTCTTGTTCACATTTACCCATAACAGAAGAAGGAATCATTTAATGAAAGTCTTTGTGGTGTATTTTGAAGAACATTTCTCTCAACATCAGTATTGTCTTAAGGAGTTTTCATCAGTCATTGTAGCCTTTACTCTATCTCCTCAGTTAAGCTAGTACAACTGTTCACAGGTCTGCCATGGGACTGAAAAAATTGATCCAGAGAAAAATAAGCCATTTTCCCTTGTTATTTTTAACCAAGAGAAATGAAGATAAGGAGTGCCAGATATGTAGGGGCTGCCGGAGTCAGCACAGGCAGTGAAAGAAGTGTTTATCAGACTGTAGCTTTTCATGTCTTACTCTGTCACACATGTGCAAAAGCTTGAATTTAGAGGTAATTCAATAGTGAATTCACACTGACTGCAGCAAGGCTAAATCAGCAGCACAAAAAACAAGAATTCCTTCATCATATCCTTTTTATTTTTTCCTCCACTTATTGCCAGAGCCTGGTAAAGGGCCTCAAAATAACATTAGGGGGTTATCTAATTTTAAAATAAATACAAATTATACTGGGGCTGCAAAGCATTATGAGACATGAAACATCATGAAAACTACTCTAAACAGAGGCACAGAGAATAGGAACCCTGAAAAACTATCAATATTATGATAAAAAAAACCTGTACAAGTGTAGTGTACAGCAAACAAAGCCATACTATATTTTCAATATATCTGTCTGTTGTTCCAGTGCTACAAATAGGTCTTGAAATGTTATCTTATACATCCTGGAGATTTTGACAAAGCATCCTCCTACTCTCAAGAAGTGTAATTATAACTCATATGGTATGATAACGAGCCTCACAAATCCCTGAAGCAGAACCCTGTGTCAGCCTCCCTTGGTGCTAAACACATTCAAGGCTCTGTTAATGTGACAAAACCAACTCTAATACAAGAGATGCAGAGTGTAACACGCAGTAGTCTTCCCACATTAAGAGTGCTTTGAAAAGATCATCATAGAATTCATAAAGGGAGCTTTTATGTGTCTTCTGCTGCATGGACACAACTCTTGTAGTTACACTCTAGTTACAATAATCAGGAAAGGTATTAAGATAAATTTTTGCTATTTCATAAAATGCAAATTCTGTTCATTAGAAGTTAAAACCAGCTATTGCTTGAGTTCCAGTATGTCACGATAATACTCGCTGTTCTCATTGCATATTTTTGGCATGGGACTTGAAGCAAACAGCTTGCAATTGTTTGCTTAAAACTAAATAAGAGATTTCAAAGACAGTATGAGTAACAGATTACCAGTATATAGAAAACAATAAATAATGATTAGTAAACACAATCAGAGAATCAAAAATTCAGCAGAAGTGTATATTTAAAAGAGATTTTAAAGTCTTATCTTTTGTAATTTCTCAGAAATTTGGTTTCATAACACTTTGTTGAGGGTTTAGTGATTATCAGGGTTTGCCATAAACAAAGTCAATAATAATTTCAACATTGATGACTGGTCAGCATGATTGTTTTAGAAAATCACATATGAATATGTTATAATTACACTTTATCAAGGCAGTATCTTGAAATATTTTTTCCAAATAAAATGAATATTGAAGTTTAAAAATTAAAATAATTCTAAGACCACAGAGGACATAGGAAAAATACTATTTCTTATCTAGGTAATATGAATAAAATAATTTCTTCCTTCCTCAACTTTTAACATTTATTTTCTTAATTTTGGTTAAGAAGTCTACTCAGATATGACCTGATAACAGTATTATTTTTGTGGTTCTAGTATTCTTTGTCCGTATAAATAGAATTTTAAAGTTGAAGAAAGGTATGAAAACACTTGACATTCTTGTAGATTCAAACAAGTTCCATCTGAACAAATACTCTGTGCTCAGGTATCACATGATGCAAGTGATCACCAAAGCATGGCAGAGACAGTAGCACCAGTACCAAAAGCAGTACAAGTGCCTCACTGAGGCACTAGCTATGTCGTTTAGCATTGATAATTCTTCTGCACTAATTTTAGTGCCCAAATTAGTATTCCTACACAGTGCTTTTCTGTGCCAGGCAGCTATCCCAACTGACTTGACATTAGCTTGAACATCTCTATGATGTTCTCCATGGCAGGGTATAGATTCACCCATCAGCCCCAGAATGATTGCTGGAAACATCTGTGAGACCCCTGTGGAGCTGCCCTTCTTTAAAGCCACTTCTCCTGTGTCTTCCTGAAGCTTCATAACCACTGCACAGACCATCTGCATAACTGCTGCAATTTAAATAGCAACTCTGTGGTGCACCATGTTGTGTACCAGTTTCATTACATCTCTTTTTAAAATCAGTCAGTGCATCCATGCCAGAAACATGCAATTTCTGTTTTGTCAGTGGTTTTATGCTTTTGCTTATTTTTCTATAACGTATACACTCCTACTGTATTATCTAGAATAAGGTTATCATTAAATACCTAATAAGTAAATAATCCTTTAGAAACACAAATAATTTTTGTAACTTAAAACTTGTATTTCACTACTACAACTTTTTTTTAGCCTTCATTTACATTTTGTACTCTAATGTATATTTCTGTATTGCCTTGTGACATGTTTCTTCTCAAATCCCTATATAATTGTAGTACTCAATGTACCACTGAATGTCATTGAAAATTGTGTTTGTCCCTGCCCATGGCAGGGCGGTTGGAACTAGATGATCTTCAAGGTCCCTTCCAACCCTGACAACTCTATGATTCTACATGAAACAAATCCATACTGAGAAGTCCAATATGTTGTTTCTATACTAAAAAATTCTTCAAAGGAAATCCAGCAGTAACCAAAATGCATTATCTGTGATGCCCATGAGCCAGCTGCAAATAATTTTAAAAATTCTACTGTGTTTTACCACTGATTTTTGTCTAAAAATAAATTTGAGATCTTGAAAGGAAAGCTCCATATAATCTTAAAACAAAATCTAATTTTTAAAATTTATTACATTTCAGCATCTATAATTGCACAAAGTGCTACCAAAGCCTTTAGTAATGACTTTCTGAAGTACAGGGAAGGTGTTCAGGCAAAGACTTTTTCTTCATTTTTTCCATAAAATATAAAAATTTGCATAGATTTCACAGAATGTAGCAATTACCCATACTATAATGACTTTTTCAACATCTTTTCAATTATTATTTCAAAGGATTGAGTGTACAAAGTAGAATTCACTAATGTATTTTTGACAATATTCACTACTAAAAATTCAAGATATATTAATTAATAATGATTGGTCCAAAAGTATATTGTATTGTGGTCTCTTTTAACTAAGACTTTAAAAAAAATATTATTCTTGTTTAGACAATGTAGATAAACAGGAGAAGATTAATTTTAACAAACTTTAAGTCATTTCAATCTTACAACCCAGAGGCTTGAAGCAGCCTACAGCAAGATACACTGCCCAGTATCAACACTTATATTTATTTGCTCTTGTTTCTACAAAGTAATTAATTTCATTTGGATATATTGTCTTAGTAGTGAACTGTGCAGTCAGGTCTCATTAAATTGCCTCAGTAAGAGGACAGTTAGAAGTTTTTGAAAGTCCTTTTCCTCCGTTGTGTTCCAAGGTAACATTTTACCTGCAATAAATATAGGATTTCTTTTGTGAGTAACTGTTCAGATAAACAATATCAGATTATATAATATAAAAGAAAGAATCACACAGTTAAGGTAATTGAGGTGTGGTGTGTTTTTTATTTTGTTTTGTTTTTTCCAAATTTGTTAAATTATCATTTCTGCTTCCAATATTAAACAAAACTCAGAACTCATAGATGGTGCATGAATACAGAGACCAGAAATACCACACACCTTATGGACTAATAATTATTAACACATTGGGTTTATATTTTTCAGTACAAAATGTTCAAAGAAGATTATACTTTCTTGTCTTTTTTATCCTGATTTTGGCCCAGTTAAATAATTTTAAGAAAAAAAAAATAGAAAACATTTTAAATTATTTTAAGGAATTTTCTTAATGATAGTGTAAGCTTGAAAACAGACTTTCCAGGAAAATCTCTTTTGTATTTTTCAGATGTTTTTATGCATTCTGGGGCCAAAGTATTTTAAGAAAAAGATTCGTAATTGCTATAACTACTTCAGTTGTGTACTGAGGGAGATGAAACTTTATATCATGGTTAGGCTTAATACCAGATTTAACAAATAATGAGGTGAAGTGAAGGTGACTGAAAGAGGGTCGTACGCCAAAAATTCCCATTCAGATGGTACTTAATCAGGGACATTAAAATTCTGCAGGCCAGGTAAAGCACCTTTAAAAAGACAAATATGAAAGCTGGGTACAAGTAGTTGAAGACTCATTTCTTTTGCACAGAAATAGTATTTGCTTCAACAGAGGTGGTTGCAAGCACAAGTACAGAGACCTTATCATAATTATTCTCTTTCTGCTCCTTATTATGAGAATAGGGATCAAACAATGTTATTATTTGGATCCTAGTTCATAACCTAAGTCACACTCAGTGAAAGGTAAGCCCACTTATTTCTGATATCAAAAGAGGTAAAGTTCAACTTTTGTTCACCTCAGAATCTATTCTTAGAGGGCAAAGTGTTTAGAATACTAAAAAAAATACTGGAAAAAAAAGTATTTAAAATATAATTTTGAAATGATCCTTATTTTTATTTCTTTTGCATTTAATATTTTTCATTAGTATTATAAGTAACGAGGTGAGTTCTATTATGACATGCTTCATTTATTTCAGTGATATTTTCAAAAAACTGTTGCTGCAATTCAGGGGTTGTAAATGAAGATATTTTATATACATTGCCTATGTGCTGCCCAGATTGAGTTCAATTAACAGTCATTAAAAGCAAATCCAAAAATAAGCTGCAAATCCAGAAATGAGCTGCATTGCTATTACTCAGACACTCTTAAGTGTCTGATTAATGATTGAACCTAACAAGATGATAGGTATTTTCAAGGGACTACCCAAAGAGTGAGATGGATGATTGCATTCACTTTTCTCCTTCTTTTAACTCAGAAATGAGTTGTGAGTATATTAAAAAGTGTATGGCTTTCTTAGATCGTTCTAAGTAGCTTGAAATTCACAATTAGAGCAGACCAGATGTCATCCTGGTGGAGGTGTCACAGTACAGGTCAATATAAGATGCCCACATAGTTTAACAATGAATACTTGTGAAAAATCAGAATAATAATGGTGTTATATCTGACTCTAAACATATCACAAATGCCACAGATGGAAAGAATAGTAACTGCAACTTAATGGAAGTAAAGTCCTATCCTGGAAGGATATTCCAGTATCATTAACAGGAATGATCTGATATTACAACCATCATCACATTTTCTATACAAAGCAAGAAATGTATTTTTAAAAAATTATAACAGATCCATATCTAAAGTGGAAAAGTAATTTTCACAGAATCTTTGCGAGTTGGAAGGGACCTCTAGAGATGATCTAGTCCAACCCCCAACCAGAGCAGGCTTGCCTAGAGCACATTACACAGGCAGGTTTAGAATATCTCCAGAGAAGGAGACTCTACAAGCTCACTGGGCAGCCTGTTCCGGGTTTTGTCACCCTCACAGTGAAAAAGTTTTTCCTCATACTTTGATGGAACCTCCTGCGTTCCAGCTTGTGTCCATCGCCCCTTGTCCTGTCACTGAGCACCACTGAGAAAGAGTCTGGCTCCACCCTCCTTTAGCCCACCCTTTTGATATTTATAGACATTGATAAGGTCTCCTCTCAGTCTTCTCTTCTCCAGGCTAAATAGACCCAGCTCCCTCAACTTCTGCTCATAACGGAGTTGCTCCAGTCCCCCAATCACCTTTGGTGCCTTCCTCTGGACTCTCTCTAGTAGTTCCCTTTCTTTAACTGGGAATCCAGAACTGGACACAGTAGCCCAGATGTGGCCACACCAAGACAGAATAGAGGGTGAGGATGATGTCCCTTGACCTACTAGCCATAGTCTTCTTAATGCACCCCAGGATACTATTGGCCGCCTTGGCCACAAGGGCCCATTTCTGGCTCATGGTTAACTTACTGTCTATCAGGACTCCAAGATCCTCCTCCTCAGTGCTGCTTTCCAGCAGATTTACCCCTAGTCTATATTGATGAATGGGGCTATTTCTCCCCAGGTGCAGGACCCTGCATTTGCTCTTGTTGAACCTCATTGAGTTCCACTCTGTCCAACATTCCAGCCTATCCAGGTCACACTGGATTGCAGCACAGTCCTATGGTTTTTCAGCCAGTCCTCCCAGTTTTGTATCAGCAGCAAGCTTGCTGAGGAAGCACTCTGTCCCCTTCCCTAGGTCACTGAAGAATATGTTAAGTAAGACCAGACCCAGTACTGACCCCTGGGGAACACCGCTGACTACAGGCCTCCAACTTTGATCCTGCACCATTGATCATGACCCTCTGAACTCTGTCACTGAACCAGCTCTCAGTCCACCTCACTGTCCACTCAGGTAACCCACATTTCATGAGTTTCCTAAGGAGGATGTTATGGGAGACAGTGTCAAAAGCCCTGCTGAAGTCAAGGTAGATGACATTGTCTGCTCTCCTCTCATTTAACCAGACAGTTATGTCATAGAAGGCTATCAGATGTGTCAAGCATGACTTCCCCTCGGTGAATTCATGTTGACCTCTCCCAATAACTTTATTTTCTTCTATGTTTTGAGATGACATCCAGAACAATTTGTTCCATCACCTGTCCATGGACACAGGTGAGACTAATCAGTCTGTAGTTTCCTGGGTCATCCTTCTCACCCTTTTTAAAGGCTGAAGTGACATTGGCTTTCCTCCAGTCCTCAGGCACCTCTCAGGTGCAGTAAACACCCACAAAGGTGTCACCCATGTTAGCCTGTCCCTTAATTCTTACCCAAAAGCTCTCAACAGGTTCTTCATCCTCTCCTAGGCAGAGCTTGGTGTATTCTATGTACTCTTTCACATAAAGAGCAACTCCAGCACCCTGCTTTTGTAGCCTATCTTTCCTGAACAGTACGTAGCCATCCATGACAGCATTCCAGTTTTGCGAACTACCCTGCCACATCTCAGTAACTGCACAAAGATCATGGCCCTGTGACCACACACAGATCTCTAGTTCTTCCTGTTTGTTCCCCATACTGTGCACATTAGCATATATGCATTTCAGAGAGGTGGTCAAGCATGCAGGTTTCCCTGGAGGAGAGTGGGAGGATATAACATAGTCATACACAGCCCCAGGATGGTTTGCATTCTGGTTCTTGTTTTTAGGGGTAGCTAAGGAGCATTTGTGGCAAGTCTGTTTGACCTGGCTTATTGACACAAGCATTTCCGTTGTGGACACTGAGACACTGCCTCCCAAATCCTTCGGTTGGTCAGGCTGTTACCAAAGATTCTCTTACTTTTTCCAGACAGATGTATCCCATCCCTCCCTAAGAGGTTATATTCATTGAAGAATATCCCATTGTCATAAAAAACAAAGCCCTAATGCCACCGGCCACATAGCTGGAAGTTGATGTGCATTATACATCTATTTCTGGCTACCCCCTTTCCTCCAACTAGGAAGACTGAGGAAAAGATAACTTGTGCACCGATTTTTTTACCTTCACCCCTAGTGCTTTTTAGTCCTCCCTGATTGTTCTCAGGTTATGGTTTGCCGTGACATTCATGCCCACAGGCAAGAGTAACAGGGGATAGTAGTCCATGCTTTTGATCAGTTGTGGTACCCTTTCAGGAATGTCTCTGATCTTAGCTCTCAAGAGCCAGCAGACCTCTTGTGACTCTCTGCTAGGTCAGCAGATGAGGGACTCAGTGCCCTTTAACAGAAAGTGATGAGTACTCATCACTTCTTTTTGTGGTGTTTACTGTGTGCTGCTTTTACAGTCACTTCCTGCATCCCTTGTTCATGGGTGTCTATAGTTGTTAAAATTTCATATCTGTTTGTGGTTGTAATTGTGGAAGGTAGAGACTGAAGAGGAGTTTGGCTTTTGTGATCACCAATGTCCAAGGTGCCTCATCTGCGGTGGTGCCTTCAACAGGAACGTGCTTGTAAAAGCACCTATCTCCATCTCACCTCCCCCAACATTACATGGCTTTTCAACAGTTTCTTGCAAATGTACAACCTGATGTAACAGGTTATCAACCTGTGCACTTCTTGTGTTTCACCAGGAGTAGGGTGTAAGCAATCCCTACAGCCTGCTGCCTGGATTGAGGTCTCCTCTGGTACACACCAGACATCACTGGGACTTTCTTGGAAGGAGCAGAGGTTTTAGACCTGAGATGAGTAACCACCATTTTGGTAGAGTCCTTCCCCTCCCCTGTAGGCCTACAAGGAGATTTCAGGGCTCTCCCTGCAGCTGAGGAGCCACTGCGACACCGCTCCAATTGCCATGGAGGTTTTTGTCACCATTACCCCTCCCCAGTGTGGACTGATCACACTGGAGCTGGTCCCTCGGCGAGTGAGTGCCCTCGTGTGTGATCTGTTGGGCCCTGCTTGCCCACTCTGTTCGCCCAGGTCACACCACTCGCTGCTTGTCCACTCAGCACACCCGAGGGGCTCTCTATGATGTCGGGTGGTCTCGAAGAGTGCCAGTTGTCACCGTTCCGCCTCGTTCGGATCTGCCACTAGTGGAGCTGCTCCGCCTGGGCCACCTCAGCAGCCACCCACAGGCTGCTGGCCACCGGCATAGCCCAGCCACTCTCACAGCTTTGGAAAGCCCAAGAAAGCTCCTTGCTGGCTCCTTTTGCCACAGTTCCCTTCCCCAGAGTGCACTGTTTTACTGTTTTCATCCTGGACCACCTCACATATCAGAGATTTCCTTCTCTTCACGATTAAGTCACCAAGACAAAAGCCAGCTCATTTTACCTTCTCACATTTAAATTAATTTCATTCTCTTAGTGAAACAGATAAACTTTTAAAGGCATAGATGAATCCATTCAACCAAATCAGGCTTGCACTGACATTCAGAGAAGTTTTGCCAGGTTTTTATCCATTATGATAATCCTTATTTATTTAGTGACTAAAGGTCTGGATAAAAGGTTTTTTTTCTACTTGCACACAAGTTAGTAAAAGCCAATTCCAGTCTCAGTGACCTTTATCTTGTATGGAGACCAAAGAGAAGTTATAAATAAAGATAATGTGGAATTTTTTCAAGAAACTTCAGGTTCCAAGTCACTGAGAATTTTTTTTATGGTGAAATACAAATACATACAGTAGACAAGATATGCTGAAGTAACAGTTACTTCTACAATTGATATGCTGTAAAATTGCTCCTTTCATTCAGCAGAGTGAGCTAGAAAAAGTTTTCCTGAACTATTTTACTGAAACATTTTTTATTTATAGTATATGGAAAATATTATTCCCACACTTATACACTATGTTGCACTAAATAAACAAGAAGAAAAACTATATCTTCCTATTCCAAGACAACATCATATTCTAAAGCTTTTTTTTTTTCCCCTGGTGAAGAAAAAAAAAAAATCCATATAATTTTGTTAAATATATAGAAGGTATTTTGAAAGTAACTGTGATTTAAAAGCTTAAACTAAAAGGTTTTTCAAAGAAATGTAGAATCCAAGAAATGTGGAACGGCAAATTAACTCAGGATATCACATCATCTTACTTTGAGGCTGGAACAAGTATATTTAGACCAATCTTAGCAGCAATCTATCAGAACTACTCTTTAAAATCTCTAATGACAGGCACTCCGCAAGTAATGTAGGTAACCCACTCTTAACGGTAATAAAAAGGTTTTCCTGATATATAACATAAATGTCACTGCAACTGATTATTTTTGGTTTGATTTGGTAACAACATTGACCACAAATGATTGTTCTCTTTACAACAACCTGTATATTGGAAGACTGTTATTATGTCACCCCAAAGTTCTCTTTTCAATAATAAATAAGGAAGGGTTTTCAATTTTTTTGTTCAGCCTTTTCTCAGTGGTCATATTTTCCACATCTACTAACCTTTTCTTGCTTCTATCTCATCCCCTTCATTCCTTAGTACTTAAAACTGCATTCAGTAATCCCATCAAGGCTTCACAAATGCTGAGTAGGGTGAAATAGTTAGTCCATATGCCTCAGGTCTTATGTATTTTAAATCATCCATTTTCTGCTGGTCTTGCAACATAGACTTATGTTCCATTTGCCATCCATTGTAATCCTTAGACCTTTTTCTGCAGTATATCTGCCTAGTGAACCATTCTGTATTCTGCATTTTCTTTTCCTTCCTGGGCAGTTTGCATTTGTTATATACTATTTTAACTGCGTTGTACCATTTCTCCAGTTTATCAAAATCATGCTGAATATAATTCTACCTTCCAGAATGTCTATAACTTTCCTGGTTAATGTTATCCAAAAATACTATTTCTTCAATTGTAAATGCAAATATTGCATGATGCTGCACTCAAGTATTTCTTTCAATATGACAGTGAACAGATGCTAAGTTGTCTGTGCTAAGTGATTCAAATTATTTTACTGTAATTTCCAGTGAGAACAGACTTCCATACTTCTGATAGTGTCATATGGAATTGTCACATGTCAGCAAAGAAAAAGTATGCAAATACTACTCTGCTACCTACTTATTTGTGCTGTCATGGAATGATATCAGATTGGCCTTTTGTGATTAGTAACTCTTTCGTAATTTCAGTAACTTTATTGTGGCTACTTTTAATCAACTTCAGATTTTCTAGATACTCAGAGAGAAAATCACTGTTTAATTATTTGACACAGTATCATTTTATGTATAAGCTAGGCAGATGATACATAATACTCTTTTCCTTTTTAGGTTACTAGTTGTGTTTTTCCATTAGATGTACCCTCAGCTTTTAGCTGTTCTGAAAAGTTCTCAAAGGTGACTGCTAATGGTTCAGAAAGGATTTTAGTTCATAAATACTTTAGAGAAAAATGTTGCTAAGTCTTGGTGAGTTGAACAGATCTGGTTCATTTAAGAACTTTTCTGTCTGCTAACCAATTCTGGTTTATAGTTCTAGCATTTAGTTGCTAATATTAATTATGTTAAGCTTCTGGTCATAATTAACCTTTTTGGTGAAGAATGAAGAAAAAATACAGTGAAGATTTTGCACTTTATTATGTCATCTGTTATTTGGTTCCCCTTCCTGTTAAGTAATAGATATTTGTTTTCTTTGATCTTTTCTTTGTTTTAATGAATTTATGGAAATTTTTCACGTCTTTTGATGTAAGATTCTGGCGGTATTTTTTTTTTCGTTGTTGTTCCTCAGCCTTTCTAAATTTGTTCATGCACACTTTCATCTTTATTGTTAGAGTACCAGACTACCTACCTATTTAATGGAGTGGATTCTAAAACACATAAGAAGACTAAGTCCTTTTAAAGGCAATAAGAATCTTATCATTGATTTGAATGGAGGAGGGATTTCATTCTAAAATGTGAAGATTTTAATAGGGCCCTCCAGGCAGAGTAACACCATGCATAGAGTCCCAAACCACCACCAGAATTTAGTGCAGCATAGTCATGTTAATGCAGCACTCCACCTGTCTAATTAAGCCTGCATCTCAGTGGGAAACTGATTCATAATTTGTTAGTGTCTCTGCATGGAGCTAGTCTATCCCAGAAAAAGTTTCTAATTTATTCAAAGCAACTTATTGAGAGCTAACTAACTTTATTCACAGCTAATCTATGAAAGCAGTGCCACTGAGTAGCAAATCCTCAATATATCCTAAAGAATCACTTATAAACTTAAAAAAAAATGCATAGGATAAATATCCTTAATTATTAATTACAATAATGTTTTACTGCACTTTTTTTTTTTTTTTTCCCCAAATGATCCTTCTTTTTTTTCTTACTGGATAATACAAACTAAGATCAGTACTTATGAACCACAAAGATGCAAAGTTCTAGATATATTTTTATTTAGTATTTTCTGCCAGTAGGATACATTTTACTTTTTTTTATGCAACTGGTCATATGACAGTAGTTATCCAGAGGACAATGCAAATATTTTGTAGAAGATTTCTATAGAGCATCTGTGAAGGCTTTTTTAGTATACTCTTGGGTATAATGAAAAACAAAACAAAAGCTTTTGGTTTTCGCTGTGTCCATAGTGAAGCAACAAAACATAAATTATAGAAGCCTATAAATCCCTGTCAGTCTTGTACGTTTAAAAAAAAAACATCAAGGAAATGTTAGAGACAAATAGAAGCCATTGAGAAAGACTATGCATTCACTGAGATTTGGAAATTTATAGTCAGCTTTGCTTTAACTTATATGTTCAGGACAGTTTCTTTCCCTGCTTGATTATATTAATCCTTATATTTCTCTTTTTGTTTGTGGAAAGAGTCACATAGGCACACAGTAAAGAAGATGGAGTTCAGGACATCCACATGCCGCCTTAGGAAGGCACATTGTACAAGTCTAGCTTTCTGAAAGACTCACTGAGAAGGATCACACATCTTAGCGTCCACAAGTATGTAAAAAAAAAAAAGTATTCACAGTGCTATATACAACAAACACAGAATTTACTCCACATGATCAGCTAACTCTCAATAAATCCTTTTGAGATGGTAAAATTTAAATACAAATCTTTATTTACCCTGATGACTCTGAGAATAAAGTATACATATAATGTCCAGCTCCATAGCTATTATGAATGTGCAAGACCTCAGTGGTACCAAGAGAGCTAAATGTGTTTATGACAGTTCTGGAACTGCCCCAACAAGAACAAAAGATCATTTAAATTTGTATTAATTAACCATGTCCTTTGAGGAAACATGGATGGTTAACTTTTACCACTACAGTACTGTACTGCAGTATAAAACATAGTATTCAAGAGTTAATGTAAATATGAAAGAATAAATTTTCCCCTCCTATATTCTAATAAGCCCGGGGCTTTTGTGCAACCAGCATCTATTTATCTTTTCATTGTATCTTTATCCTTATCAGCCTGAAAACAACGTCAGAATGCTATACATATACGTGATGGATTATTGCTATTATGCTCATGAGAATGACAGGCATGAAGCATGAGAACAGAGTTCATCCAGAAAGTATGACATAAATTATGTATAAGTAGCTTTTAGTGTCAAGCACTTTGAAAAGTTCAGTGAGTGCCTGTAACTGAAGTAAATCAGCTAACCCTATGTCACCACAGGACTGTTTCCTTTAGGAGTATATGTAAGGCATTTTTCAACATGCTTAAAAAGTGTATGAAAGTCACTAATTTTATAATGTAAGCAAGACACTGCTCTGGACATAGAAGGAGAAAGTATGCAGGACCATTGTGAGGCCTGAGGACCTAATTACTACTCAAATCTGATTTAAGATCTAAGATTTTATGGCTTGAAATACTGGGAACTGACTGTCTGAGAGTCTACCCTCATCTTTCTCTGTGCTGATACTGTTAGATTGCACAAAGGTGTTTAGCATGATTCACTTTAGCTTGAACTTTAAGAGCATAGTACCTGGGAGGAGGCATGGTTCTAGGATTTTGTTTTTCCTCCTTCAATCACCATATTTATGCACACTTACATTGCATTTTTACATATGTCATATTCTGTAGACTAATGTGAAGATGTGAAATTTTGGGGACTGTTAAGAGGACAAGAGCTAGGTGCTCCCTTTTTTCAGTTGTACCAAATCCTTCAATATATGATAGCCACTATACATTAAATAATAATCATACATTGTTTTCTCAAGGTATCTAAAACCAAGTGATATTTTGAAAAATGATGGAAGTCTGGGTACATACATTTTTGAAGAATGAACAGAATTGTGTTCTACATTTTATTGTATAGTTTTTATGGTATAACTTTTCCTTGGTTTATTTTAATATAACAAATTATAACATTTTATTGTTCTTGACTACATAAGCAAGCAGACTAGCTAAATCAATATCATATAACTAAAATATCCTTTCTTACAATCTTCATGGTGTTTTAAAATGAAAGGGTTATCTTTTCCTCTAACATACACATGGACATGGTTATACCAATGCACACATACACTCACACAGAGGCCAGTGGAATTAAAGCACTGTATGTGGCTCAACATCTTCTGAAAGATCAGGAAGCTATAGAGGGAAGTATTTTCTTGTCTGAAGATTTGAAAGGATCATTCTTAGGGAAGAGGAAGGAAACTTCTGCTGTTAGTGATTTTGCCTCTTTCATGTTTTAAAAAGACTAAAGGAAAGTTCCTCTTTCATCGGCCTGAGGTAGAAAAAAAGTGGTTTTCCCAACTCTAAATATTTAAAGAAGACCTCATAAAACTTGAAAAAGGTTTGAGCTGTTTCTTTGTGGGACTAAATTCTTAAGGGTACAGGAAGACATACATTGATATTTACCTCTTATAATATTTTACTCCTTCTATAATACATGTATCATGGGGGTTTGGTATCATTTTGTAGACTTCACATCTTTCTTTTATACATTTTCAAAGAGTCTATATAGTGTAAGTTCTAAATAGAAAGCTTTTAAATACTCCTTCCTCTGTGAGTGTACATATGTAAAAATGTGAAAGGCTATTGAAGTAGATCCGTGATGTATGTTTATTGATAGATTTCACTATTGACCTGAAACATCTGAGGTAAGGCTCATCATGTAGCAGAACTCACACAGCATGCTGAATCGCACAAGGGATTCTACTACTGGGTTTGAAAGCTTACAGAAATAGGGTGGAGAGAGCTGATTTTGCAGGCTAGCTCCCAGAGCTTAGAGAAGTTTTCTTTTTAATGAAATTAAATCACTGATAAATGAATCAGTTTACAGTTTTTAAAAAGCAATTCAAAGTATTACCATGTAATAATCTTAAAATTTTCTTCTTAGAAAACAATACATTGTTAGAATATTTTTTAAAAATATTATTTTCTAGCCTTTTAAGCATATCTTTAGCTTTTCTGTCTTGAGTTGTATAGACATCTTCATGTCAATGGTTTTAATTCTCAGAATATTCAATATTAGTAAAATAAGACAGGTTATTGGACAAATACTGAGGAATAGTCTCTTTTGTTCACTTATGTATAGCATAGCATTATTTATTTCCAGTACAAGGGTACCTAAAGGCACCATAAAGCATTAGGCATCCACTGTACAAAGCACTGCATGAATACATAGGAGGACACAAGTGACTGTGCTGGTTCACAGGCCAGCTGATAGCCTACAATCCTTCTGGCAGACATGACTATCAGCTCTGTCTGTGGCACTCTTGCATGCTTTCAGTGAGAAGTGAACTTATAAGGCTGGGTCCTCAGCTGGCATAGCTGAGAAAATGGAAACAAAGCCATACTTTTATTCCCCTGACTTTAGAATCAGCCAGAGGCAATCTAATCCATACTGCAATTTACAGCAGCCGGGCTGCCCAAGGAACTATTCTGGCAGCTGAGAAGCGCCAGAGCCTAAGGTCATTCTCCACTTCTCCCAAAGAGCCTGTATTCAAGAGTTAGAAAGTGAAGAATATTAAGCTTTTATTTTGCTTTTTCAGCTGGAATATCTCAAAGCAGCTGGAACGGAATTGATGACTGTGCCATTCTTTCTGTGACTTCACTTAGTTTCATTACTGGAAGACAGTAGCCTTTGAGAAATAAAATGGTGCTTTATTTTAATAATTTATTTATTTTTAATAAATGTGTAAATTTCTGTTTCTGGTAATTCCACATATGGATGTGTGATTATTAGTGAAATGCAAAGACATTATTTCAACAGTTGTTAAAAATCATATACTTCAGAATTTTTTTTCATATTTACAAAACACTTTTATTGTTTGTTCCTGTGTGACAGTTTTGTGAATCTGTCTCAAAACAGCTGGTAACTTCTGCTTTATGGCCGCGAATTCTTTATGAGTGCTTGCATCTGGATGCAGCTTCCATTTTGAGTGTAGGAATTCTTTATTCTTTCAAATTACAATGATATCTATGCTACAGAAACTTAAAGCAGAAATTCTTACAGCTCCAAAAATATCACTTCTGCACTCTAAAAATGTTCAGAGGCAAAACAGGCTAACTTCTTAAAAATCTAACTCGCTACAATCCCTTGTAGAGGGAAGAATACATTTTGAATCAAGATGATGCAGGCAAATAGTGAGTCACATGTTTCAGGAGGCTGAAAAAAAGGTCTCTCACCAGATACATTAGAATGAAGGAGCCTGGGGCCAAGCCCAGAGCAGAAGGCAGATAGTGAGGGAGATGATATTATCACTTGTTCAGATGATGAGTATACTCTCCAGAGGAGCACTGCACCACACACGAGAATCTAAGCTGAAAACAGCAGAGAAGCTCATGAGACAGAAGTTTAATGATCTTGCTTGAATCTTCAGATTTGATTTCCCAGCACAAGTTAAGATTTGTCAGCTCCTGAACTTCTATAGCATCAGTTATTGTGGATCCTCAGGTGACACACATAAACATACCCATGTACTGGTTTTGTCTGGGATAGAGATAAATTTCTTCATAGTATCTTGTATGGTTTTATGTTTCGGATTTGTGATGAAAACAGTGTTGCTAACAGGGATGTTTTAGTTATTGCTGATCAGTGCTTACACAGAGTTAAGACCTTTTCTGTTCCTCACACCGGTGAGTAGGCTGGGGGCACAGAGAAATTGGGAAGGGACACAACTGAGGGAGCTGACCCCAACTGACCAAAGGGATATTCCATACCATATGACATTGTGTTCAGCAACAAAAGCAGCAGGAAGAAGGTCAAAGAGGGCATTCAGAGTGATAGCAGTGCTTGTCTTCCAAAATAACCATTACATGTGATGGAGCCCTGCTGTCCTGGAGATGGTGGAACACCTGCCTGCCTATGACAAGTAATGAATTAATGCCTTGCTTTGTTTTGCTTATGTGCATGGCTTTTGATTTACCTATTAAACTGTCTTTATCTCAACCCATGAGTTTTCTCACTTGTGCCTTTTTGATTGTCTCCTACATCCCACCAGGGGGGAGTGAGCAAGCAGCCATGTGGTGCTTAGCTGCCTACTGTGGGGTTAAACCACAATGACCTCCAAATGTAAAATTCCAGAAAAGACCAGGAATGAACTACTGAAATGTAGCTAAAGTAAATTCCCCCAGACATAGATGAGCAGAGTTCTTGAAGATAAAGCTTAGACTTCAACACCTAAATCTAGAGGCAGGTTTCCAAAGGCAGAGTTTTTAGAGTATCTGAGGATGAATTCCATTGAAAGCCAGCTTAAAAGCCTCAACTGGGCAACTGACAACATCACACACTGAAGTCAGTCAGAAAGCCTAAAGATGCAATTGCAGGTACTCACAGTTAAGGAGTGGAATATAGTGTAAAAGGCTTTGACCATACTTCTTTCTTTACCACACCTGTGATTAACTTTTCAAGTTAAATGTCATGGTCACTCTAATTTGGAGACACAGGATTTATTTCCTGCAAAACTCTATTAAACAAACTCTCCTAGAATTCCATTAAGGTTTCTTCTGGAAACTGGAGTTGATGTAGATTCTGTGCTTAGAGCAATTTTGCAAAACTGTATCTCTAAAGACTGTAGTAATGAAGATCATGGGAGGAGGAAGTTTAAGGAACAAATATAAGTTGTCCTTGCTGCTTTACTGAGAAAAAAGTAAGAGTATTAGAGATGTTGTTATGTTATAAGGCAAGGCAGTATGTTGTCAGTGCAAGCCTGGAAACAAAGATGCCCTGATGTCACCATCACTGCAAGTCTGACTTTGTGTCCTGAGAAACAGGAAACGTGTGTCAGTGCCACTTTTCCCCTGTTTTTACAATGCAAGAATATGTATCACTTATACTCCTGTTATGAAAAAGTGCTGAAAGATAATCTAAGTCCATAGAGTGAATCCTTTATGCAAATAATAGAATTTACTGACATTACTAAACAGTATACTGCTTTCATGTGTCAGACTCTGTCCCTTTGGTTTATAAGTTACAAATGCTAAAGTGTCTATTTCAATACCCAGATGATAAAACTGCTCTTTTACTGAGGTTACCTGGTTATTATAACCATGTCAATTCAGCATCATTTTAAAACAAAAATTGTTTCCAAAAAAAGTTTTAAATGGAGTGAATTTACATAAATTTACAAATATTTAAGTATAATAGCTTTCCTGAGAAACTAAACAATTTTTTTTCCCACCACCTACCCTAAAAATTAGCAACAGAAAAAACAGATCAGGTGATCCTAAAGCTAAGAAGTTAAAAGAAGCTGTAGAGCTCTCAATGAAGAATAGAGCCCTAGCTTTCCTGAATCCCACAAGCATTTGAACACCAGATTTTTCTTGTGAATACTAGAGTATTTGACATAGAATCTGTCAGAGAGTCTAGCAATGATGGGTAATTTGCAATATTGTCAATTAAACAACTTACTTTACTGCAATGAAAATACTACTAAAGAATTCTAAATAAAAAAATGAAACCACTCTAAAACTTCTCCTTTTCATATACCAGAAAAAGAATCCTAATATTCCCATGCTACATATGTTGTTGCAAAAAAAAGACTTACTTGATATCTGGGGAAAAATGTGGTAAATGATTCTAAATCTGTGAAGTGTATGAATCTGCCTATGCGGGTATGGAAATAGAAGTCGTACAGAAGTGTTCTTACTATAATCAACAAAAAAGGGGTTTTCTCAGTTGTTTTCTTCTCTGAGGAAAATGATGGAAATGCTAGAAGGCATATCAGAATATCAATGCATTCAGATTCCTGTTGTTGCCCATACAAAGTTATTATACAAACAGAGAATCTCTATATTCATAGTTTAAAACACACATTTTATTTCTGTTCAGTTCTTGGCAGATCTGAGTAGGTTCTTGCATAAATTTCCTGGATGAATAAAGGTCTGTGTTTACAGTTCTGGCTGCTGTCTATTGTGCATTTTACAGCAACACCTCTGTGCTATGCCAAATGATATTCACTAAAATGAAAATCCAAGCAAGCAGCCTCCACCAGCTGATCAAATGGTACCCTATGCTCTTAGCTAGTTTCATTCAAATTGATGATCATAGTGATTTACCTATTGTGAAATTAATCTTCCCTAAAATGTCTAATGATATCTAATACTAATCTGATACCAACTTTTTATCATAGCAAATCAAATACATCGCTAATATTTCTGCTTGGGTAACTTGGTTACAGCATCCATTATTGTACGTTGTAAATCTAGAGATGAGAACAGTGTTATAGGAAGTAGAATGTGAATAAAGTTTGGACTGTGTGAAATACTTAGGGGTCTTGCAGGAGTGACAGAAGACTCCAAAATTGTTTGTTGTCTGTCTTTCAAAGGCTTATTATAAATGCTTTATAAAATGTACTTTGTCTTTCCTGCTTCTGCATATGAATTCTGGAGCTACAGCAATGATAGATGGAGCTGAAATACCCTACCAGTGGCTGAATGATTGGGAAGGAATGTTTTACCAATTCTTTCAAGTTTGTTAAAGGCCAGATCTCAGATCTTCTCAGGATCTTGATGTCTTGGATCTTAAGAGTGTTTCCTGCAGTGCTTTTTATGAGAGACTTGTTCTCATAGCAAAGGCCAACAGCAATACTTCTAACTACTAACACCTTCACTAACACCTTCAGATGTGCATGTCAGGAAGATGAAAAACATATTGAAGGAAAATATCATGGTACCACAGCTGTCTGGAGTGACTCTTCCAATAGTCTTATTTTATCTTCTGTTCATAGACTGGAATAAATAGCTGCAATAACAACATTGCACATCTTCATTAATGTTGACCCTAATCATTGTTAATACAAAACCAGTTACTAGACCTATAACACACCAGATAGGAATAGCAGCTTGATCCTGTGTCACTGTAAGTTCTTTCCAATACATAATGGTGCCATCAGGCAATTAGAGCAAGGTTTTTGCATAGTCCATGAATATCCCAGAATTTCTGGCATGTGGCTGGTGGTAAGGCTGTGTTTGCAATATTCATCACACTTCTCTTCTATTTTGTATACTTTCTTTATACTTGCTATTTCAAAAATCATTAATTTCTGTACTATCACAAAAACATTCAAAATAATCTCTTTGAACAGTTATTCCACTCCAATAGCTATCCAATAACTGGACTTCATTTAAAATCAACTAACATCTCTTTGGAAAAAAAGTGAGCTGAGGAAGTTGTTGGTTGATAAGCCACTTCTTGTGCTGCACTAGCTTAAAGTGTAATAGAGGTGCCAGTTGTCCTAAATGCATTGCAGACTAACTCATTGGAAATCAGAATCTTTAGTAAGAAGCCCATATACAGAAGCCTACCCTATTTTTCTAGACCCACCACCAAGTACAAGCATGGGTATGCATAAAACAGACATAGTAACCTAGGCTTGATATGATCTGGAAAATATCATGTGTATAGGAGGACAGATGATCTGCCCCCACCTTAAGGTCTTGCACCACACACTGAGGTATGTAATACCTAACAGAGTAACCAGACCAAAGGCAACCAGTCGGTCCAAATTGAGTTGCAAATGTATTACTCTTCTGAGTAATGACTGATACCATTCAGTGAGATCTGGACAGACTAGATTGGTGGGCATAGGAGAACCTTATGAAGTTCAAGAAAGCTGGTGAGGGACTTTTTAGGCTGTTGGGCAGTGATAGGACTAGAGGGAATGGATTAAGGCTAGAGATAGGTCGATTCAGGTTAGACATTAGGAAGAATTCTTTACCATGAGGGTGGTGAGACACTGGAACAGGTTGCCCAGAGAGGTGGTGGAAACCCCATCCTTGGAATTTTTTAAGATCAGGCTGGATGGCACTCTGAGCAACCTGCTCTAGTGGGAAGTGTCCCTGCCATTGGCAGGGGGGTTGAAACTAGATGATGTTTAAGGTCTCTTCCAACCCTGACAATTCTATGATTCCATGATTCAAGAAAGGCAAGCATCAATTCCTGCACCTAGGGATGAATAACCCCATGCACCAGTAGAACTTAGGGGTAGACCTGCTGGAAAGCAGCTCTATGGAGAAGGACCTTGGAGTCCTGGTGGACAATAAGTTATCCATGGGACAGGAAAGCTCTCTTGTTGCCAAGAAGGAAAATGGTATCCTGGGGTGCATAAAGAAGTGTGTTCAGCAGGTCGAGGGAGGTTTTCCTCCCCTCCTACTCTGCTCTAGTGAGACCATATCTGGAGTATTGTTTCCAGTTCTCATCTCCCCAGTTCAAGAGGGATAAGGAAATACTAGAGAGAGTTCAACAGAGAGCTCCAAAGATGATTAAGGGCCTGTAACATCTCTCTTATGAGGAAAGGCTGAGAGCCCTGGGACTGTTTAGCCTGGAAAAGAGAAGAGTGGAAGAGGTTCTTCTTAATGTTTACAAATATCTGAAGGGTGGGTGTCAAGTAAAAGGGGCCAGTCTCTTTTCAGTGGTGGCCTGTGAGAGGACAAGAGGTAATGGTCACAAGCTGGAACACAGGAATTTCCGCCTTAACATAAGGAAAAACTTCTTTATTGTGAGGGTGACAAAGCCTGGAACAGGCTGCTCAAAGAGGTTGTGGAGTCTCTTTCTCTAGAGACTTTCAAAGCCTGCCTGGATATGTTCCTATGTGGATTGCTCTAGGTGATCCTACTTTGACAGGGAGGTTGGACTTGATCTCCAGAGGTCCCATTCAACCCTTACCATTCTATGATTCTAACATGATTTCTGTATTAACACCCATTGTTCCATTGTAATGAATGGATATATTCCAAGTAAGGAAGCCCCATTTTGACACATGGGATATTAATGTCTTTCTTCTTGAAACAAGATCCAACTGATTTTTACAGAGTCTAAATAAAATAGGAATTATGGATAGATTGTTACTAACATAGTGCATGTGTTTGTACTCGTATGTAGATGCATGTGTATTGTATGTGCAACATTTTGGACTTTAAAAGGAAACCTATTAATTACCAGTGGCTGTAAACAGGTTCTCCCAGCTCAGGGGAGTATTCAGAGACAAAAAAAAAAAAAAGAGGCAGTGAAAAATATTTTCAAGACCCTGAAAGAAGTGACTTAGGAAACAAAAGGTAACTCACCTTGATCTTAAAAAAATAATACCCCTTTTCAGAGCTCTTTCACTGAAGAACAGAAACCCTAATGTATCATGGATATTGTTCAAGCCTCGTGGAAAAATATCTTTTGTCAAAGAAATCTGGCAACTCTGTTAATGCAGCATCTTTGGACTTCTCTAAGGCTTTTGCAATTTTGTCACATGGCATTTTTAATTTCCTATAATGCAAGACTTTTAATCAAGAAGGCACACATTAGATGAATTAAAAACAAGCTTATTGGCAAATATCAATGAGCAGGGCTGTTCCAAGCAAGGTGCCCTGGGAGAAATTTCTGGTCCAACAGTACTCAGTACATTCTTATAAACAATCTAGATGATGAAATAAAATCTTAGCTGATTAAATTTGCATAAGACTCAAAGATTGATGGGATAGTAAATAAAAAGGAAGGCAGGTTACTGCTACAATTTAATCTAAATCACTCGGCCAAAACGTCAGAATCCAACAAAACGCAGATATAGATTAATGCATTTTGCAACAAAGAACCACAGGTTATACTACCAGATAAAAACTGTTATCTTAGAAAGCAGTAACTCATAAAAGATTTGGAGGTCACCTTTCAAGGCTGCTTCACCATGAGTGCTCAGAGTAATGCTGTGGCAGGCACTACTGGAACAAAGTCCCCTGGGCATGATTTAGCAACTTTAACCTTAAAAAACCCACAAAATATAATCATAACAATTAATATGTGAACAGCTTGCAAGGGATGCTAAGGCAACAAACATAAATGTGTGGCATGATGAAGTAACAAAATTTACAGTTTCTACAAAGAGCTCATTTATTCAGGTACTACTGTGATCCCCATCAGACTTTAGTCAACGAATCACTCTGGAGAATCCATTGGAATCAACCTTTTTATGTCCCTTTGCTCTTTTGGGGCTAAAGAAGTCTTTTTATTCCTGACTGGCAAAGCTATATATTATATACAAAATATTTAAGATGATGTGCAAATCTACCTATTGGTGTGCATACTTAAATAAATATATAGAGAGACATATATATGTATGTGAATATCCACATATCCCAGCTTGTTATTACTACAAGTTGGGTTTTTTTACAATTACAATGTTTCTATACATTCTTGAGTAAGGAAATATGCATTCCTGAAATACCCTCATTTAAGTATTCTAGTATACAAAGTGAAAATAAAAGATCTTTTATTTTTTTCTTTTAGCAGAAAATAGAGTCAAAAATGAATTTCAGAGGTAACTTCTATGTAATCTACCCATGGTGAATTAAAACTCTTGTGAAACTTCAAGTCCTGTTTTTCATGCAGTATGTAGAAGATTAGAAATAACAAGCTTTTGTATTAAATTGATCTGTCAATTTCATAGTAGTTGTGTGGTTTCACAGTCAATAATATAAACAGTTTTATTTCTTCAAAGTGAAATATCAGCAAAAAGCATAGTTTTAACAAGTATCATGAAAATGTCTGTCCTGGTCTGCCTCTTTTAGGATCTTTGGCTGGTGGAAAAAGCATACTGTGGAATCTATGTCATCCTTCCCAGCAGCTAATCCTGTGAAGAGGATGTAGAGTCTTGAAGTTGTATGTGAAAGAAGGAACTATACATCATTTCACTCAATGGTACTATGGTTATATCAGTGCACATATCAGAAAATCTACTGAAGAACTTTGCAGGTCAGAGTCTAACATACGATGCTTTGAGCTGTGTTATAGTAAGGCAGTAGAAACAGGCAGAAGAAATCAGTGAACTAGGAATCTGCAAGCCAGAACTCCTATCTGTCTCTGGAAGGTTGCACAGTGTATATTTGAAGTATGTGTGCTATGAATTACAGACTCCTATTACTTTAAAGAACATTTTACATTGATTTTTTTAAGTCGTGTTACCATTTCTATTTTTGTCTAAAAGGGGGGGGGGAACAGGTGTTTGGTATTTTTTTGTTTTGTTTTGTTTTCTACCAGTACATCTTTGAATAAGCGATTGAGAACAATTAATTAATTGATGCTAATTAATGATTGAATATATAATTTTTACTCTCAAGACCTTGACCAAAAATTGACATTTGAACCATGTAAATGAAAAAAATCTTCAACATAAAAATTACATATCACTCAAAGAGGTGAAAACTTTAGGGTTTTGTTTGTTTTTGAGGCAGTGGATAAGAAAATCTTTCTTTTATTCTAAAAAACCCTAAAAAGAGCTGTTTCTCTGGACATTGTGAGAATGTGTAAGCAAGCAACTGATGTCTCAGTTTAACCTTAACTTTCACTTCATGTGTCAGAGAAATTTATAATAAATATCGTAAGCTGTCAAGTTTACACTTCATCCATTTATAAGATTGTTATGTTTGTCTATTTTTTCTCTGGAAGGGTAGATGGGCAAATCATATTAAAACCATACCTGAGTGTCATCCAGCAAATCCATTCTTCTAGTTATGTAGTTTGTTTTTCTCTCACCTCTTTGAATTAATTTCAATGTCTAATAAAACTTTATTTACTGGGAGCACCAAAAAAATGAGTCAATAAATTTATTGAGCAAGATCTGAAAGAGAAATGTCAAAGATGAATAAATTTTAGCACAGTGTTTACTTTATAATTTTATTTTTTCATGGAATTCAATTCCTCTGTAGACTTTGAAGCATAACAGCAGCAGAAAATGTAGTCAGAGTACCCAAGATGAAAAAGTGTAAAATTGTTAGCTTAGTTTTAGACCAATAAAGAACTGCAAACATTTTGAAAGTTGTATTTAATAAAACACAGCATTTACTCCATTACAGTCTTAATTCTAGTCTGTTCAGCTCCATCCAACTATTTTCTCTTTTCATTTTTATAGCCAAATAATGAATCCTGAATAGCATCCTTGCCCTCAGATGGACTAAGTTTCTGTTGTGCATTTCACTTGTGTTGTACCATAGGCAGTAAAGCTAAATCTGGAACATAATGCCTTTAGCCCAAACTACAAATAGAAATATGTTTTATATTCTGCTATGGAAAGTCTCGTTAAAACTTTCTGTTCTTGATGATTTTGAAGAAATAATGGTTTCTGGGATACAACTGAATGTGTTTCCACTCCCTATTTTAACCATAAAACCTCCTACTTCATTTGATATAAGCAGATTATCAGTTAAACTTTCCTCTGCAGAGCTGTGGCTTGTTCCTTCATATGATTTATTACATTATCATCTGGGATTTCATAGAATCATAGAATCATTTTGGTTGTAAGAGACCTTTCAGATCATCAAGTCCAACCATCTACCCAGCACTGCTGCATGCATGCTATGAATACACACAGTGAGCATCTGCCTTTCCAGACATCCTAGATTCACATTGACAAGTCTCAAAATCTTCCTGAACAGCAGGAATGAGGTACGCGAGCCATTGTCACTAGTGTCTGCAATACAGCTGCTGTAATTATAGTGAGATCTAGACACATTTGAGTTAACAAGTAAGAAAATCTGTCACATATAATGCATTCACTGAACTTTGATGTTTTGAGAACTCAAGTTATCTAGCTAAAAATTAGTGCAGATAGATTTGCATTACACAAATCATAGTGATTACTACAGTATAGACACACAATTTGTTACTGTTCAGTGTTTTTCACACAGTCCTAGTCTCAGCAATTCCCATTACAGTGCCCACATACTAAGTGCAAGCCAACATTAATGAATTCTCAGCTGCAAAAAAATATCAGCCTCAAAATAAGTGTTTGGCAGGTTGTAGATAGACACCATTGAAACTATGTTATCTGACACTCCAGCTCTTCTCGCTTCTTTTGTCCAAAAAAGATGGAATATTAGGAAATGAAATAGAAGCATCAGTAGATCTTTCCTATAGGCACAATTAAATTCTGTTCTTGACTGCGCTCTGCAAGGACAACAATTACAACACTACAGCTCACAAAATAGTTAAACATGATTTTAGATTTGTCACACACAGGGCAAAAAGAAGTCTTTGACTTCAATTATGAGAAAAATCAGAAATGTTTTTTCAAGCTCCCTTTTTTCTGGGATGCAAATACATCTACAGAGGAGTTTATAGGTAGGAACAGTACTGTGTTATTATTGAACAGCCTTACGAGGTTTTGCTCCCTGGAATGAAGCACATTAAGACACAATATAAAAACAAACATCATAATAAGACTTACACAATTTAATTTCCAATTGCTTTAACAAAGAAAATCATTACCTCCTTTAAAGAGAGAGGGAAAATGATGAAACTTTTTATGCAAGGCATATTGAAGTAAAAAAAATACAGTACAGTCTTTGAATAAGTGATTGAGAACAACTAATTATGGGAATGTATGCTGTTCCATATGTAGAAGTACTGAAAGAGGATGAATGAAAACAAGTAGTGTAAATGTTACAAGAGGTTGCAAAAGGATATCAGGAACTTGCTTTGCCTGCTGCTGCTAATATAGGCCTATCAACTGCTAAAGTATTTCAGCTGAAAGCACTGGACAAAACAAGTGATATTCTTGTCAAAATAGGAGGGCTGCCTGTTAGTCAACTATGTAGATTCCTGTCTTAGTCAGACAGGTGAAGCTGTGAGTAAACTTTAATAATTTGCTGTAAACTTATGACCTACTTCTTTAGACAGTTATTCTGGAGTAGATAATATTTTTATTCTAACGGATCCATGTTCTTTTTTCAAAACTGTTTTAACTGCATTATGATGTTGTTGCCAACATTATAATAGCATGCTATCTGGTGTGAATTGATTACAGACTGCTTGTTCTTTGTGATTCACTGTCTCTGAACTTGTGTTTGAGAGACACCTTATTATGGCTAGCTGTAATCTCCTCTGCATCTCCGTGATATTCCACATGCTCTACAGCATCTGTAATCTTAAATCTCAGGTTCGTCTGCAGTTGAATATTAGAATAATAACTTCAGATAATCCATAATGTTTAATGCTTAGTCTTATACTGACTTTTTTACAGTTAACATTTAGACCTTTCAAGGATATTTTTGTATGAATAAAATATTACATGACAAAAATCAGATACATAGATGTAGTCTTGCGTGTTTTAAAAAAAAATTATTCCCTTTGAATACAATGAAAACAGTGGAGTTGTCTTGTTCAAAAATCTGCAGCTATGATTTCATTACACCTAGATCTCAAAACACTTTTTACTCTGATGCCTCAATTGTTATACTCACAAATTCCTCTCCAGGATACATATCAATTAATAAATCTTCGGTTAACAGCCAGGAAAATTTCTTATCCACATTTTTTGCTTCTGTCATCTCTAGGCAATGGTCACATCTATGATAGCCTTTGCTCGTGGCTTTCTTCCTTTGTTCACTTATGATGACAGGCTTAAAAATGAGATAAAGACTTGTTTCTGATTTTGCTTCTACTTCCACAATCCTACCACTACCAAATACAAAAGTCAAATTCCATGTCAGAAACCTTCATCTCCTTCAATGGGACTAAGGTTTATTTTAGTTGGTAGTGGAAATTAAAGTATTAAAAGATTTGATAGCTCCTTTTGTTTACCATGGCATGCTTTAAAAAGCTCTGTAATTATTATATGTTTTAATTAGTTGTCTGTATGCAGCCATTATAACACTTCAGCTGTCAAAAGTAGTGAACATGCTCTAATATTAGTTTATTACTATTTCAAAGTCTGTAAATCACCAGCACTTATTACAGAATCATGTTTATATAATCACATGCAGTTGTCAGTAGCCTGGTTTTATCCCTGAAATGTTGTATTTTTATTTGCCTTTAACTTAAGCAGAATATCTCTTAGGTAAAACTTCCCTACTTACCTCTGTAAATTGTGTGAACAGAAAGAGTATCAATTATATAGTAGAATAGTAGCTCAGTATTCAATTTTTCTATAGCAATTCTGTATTCGATCAAAAATAATGTTTGTGAAGTTAGAATTAGTAAAGTGTGAAAGGAAAATTTACAAGCAATGGGAAGCCCTCTACATCTTCCTATCAGCTCATGTAGTTTATCTCATATCTGATGTGTAGCTCTTCCTACGTTCTTATCCATGTTTCTGAGTTTTCCCATGAAAATCTGTGATTTTGTAAAGACACTTTTAATCTCTGGTGTGATCAACATTGTGCAGTTCTATTTCCCCCATATGTATATATGCTCCTTAATCTTCAAATTCATAACCTTCTTGTTTTTAAAGATTCGTGACCTCTGTTTTATAGTCATAGGAAGCAAAAATAAAAATTGTCTTTGAAATCAACGCAATTTTATCCCCCATCTCTGTCTGCAGTGAATATCAAACAATTTTAGGTATTGTAGCAATTTTCATAGCTATTTATGGCTACTATAATCCTTGTCAGATATCTATATAATGAAATAAAGATTTTTCACATCATGTTATCATCCATACCAAACTCAAGATGTGTATAGTAACATGACAGAAACACTTTTTCATGTCTTTTCTGTAGAGAGCTTGTTGTTTACTTATGTTATTGCTAAATTTCGTGATTTTCCTACGATAGATTCAAATTGAAAATTTTACAGATTCTTTGTTACACAGAATTTCTGACAGTGATCTCTTTGAATACTCAAATGAAGGAGAGACCTTCTCCAGGGACAGTAAGGTCAGTCCCTACCAGACATTTTGGACCTTGGGTGCAAAAGTCTTCTTCACCCTGGCCTTGTAACCTACAGGGAAACCAGCACAACAACACTGGAACAAGAAGTAGAAATTGGACCTGGAGGCGCACAGCACAACAGAATGGATGCTGCAAAAGCACAGTAACCATTAGTAGCGCAGATCTCCAACAACCAAAAAGCGTTAGAGCCATCATTGCCTTTAGAGATAAATGTAGGGGTCCCCTGAACCTCTTATTCTTTGCATTCTGATTAACATTTAAACAGTTCAGCCTATAATAACAATAATAAATTATATCTAAATTATATATTTGCTTGTTGAATTATTGATGAATAAATGCTGAATTTTTATGTGCATGTGGCATCCTTATGCATCCATGAGATAAAAAATAACATTTGGAAGTTGAACCAAATAATTAAAACAGTTCCAGGCAAATGTTATGCTCCTGTATATGTTAGTCCTCTGCTACAGCAAAGTACCAAAATTGGCCTAGACACTTCAGTGAAAGCAATGTTAACAGGCAAATACAGAATCCTCTGAAAATCCAGTCCCCAAAATGTTGCGCTACTGATAAGAAAACACTGAAAGGAGCAGAAAAGTCTCCAATTCATCCCTCTAAACTATGAAAGCCTCTTTTGATGTGAGTTGCTCAGCAGTGAATTATCACTGAAGTACTAAAGCCATTTCTATGATTTTCTTGAGGCTGGTTTCTCCTTTTCATCAACAGGTGGGTAGCATGGGAAGCCAAAGACATTAACTCTCTGGGTTTTTTGTCTTGTCACTGTAGATATAGGCACCTGAGTTCAGTTTGATCCTTTTTCATGTTGCCAGATTATTATCACTCTTGTCTATTAAATATCCTCTCTGAGGTTCTTTCAAGTTCATCTTTTGAGAATTCACCTCCTCAAAGTCCCGAGAACTAGGAGGGCAAAGAGATTAATTTTATTCCAATACAACACATAGTAACTTTAATTCTGTGCATTTGTAAACATGTAAGAAATCTAGCTTTGATTACTAGGAAGTATCCTGAAAGGTAGATCTTCCAAGCTACTCTTAAATTGGGAAAATGCAAAATTACAAAGCCCCTTGAAACTCAGGCAAGTTCTCTAGCAGAGAAGTTACTGAAACTGACTTAGGAAGAATGGATTTCCTCCTTACTATGGTTTGTATGGCCTTGTTAAATATATGTGTTCCGAGAACATATGTATATTGAAGTCTTTAAGGATTGTTTTCATACTGCTAGAATTAGACAACAATTTAGTATTTGTGTGGTGACAAGCAGAAACAGGGGGAATTGCATTCATTTACTGATGAATGTTTAGGTGTCCAGGAAACTTAGGAACCTCTAAGATAGGGAATTCAAGGGATCTAGGTTAATGTCTTATTTCAGATTGGTAATACATTTTTTTAAAATAATCTCTCAATTATAGACTCTTACTACCCTTTGGTTCACATTCTGACTGCAGAAATTTTATTACATTGGAGTGAACATAGCTGGGAGACACATTCCAGCTAATGATGACTAGTGGTAGTCTGAAGTAAACCCCACAAAGTGAGTAGTTTGTGGTTGCTATGTCCTGAACACCAACCATTTCACAATACAGGTCTACCTTTACAGTACCACACTAATTGTAAAGTGACTGTCTTGAGTATCTTAGTTTTGGACAAAGAACAAAAAGGATCCTTGGATTTTAGGCAGACTTCATCCTATTCAGAGATATGTTTGGAGGAATCCAGGAGAGCAGGTTGATATTCAAGGATCACCTCCACAAAGCTCAGAAAGGTCCATTCCAACAAGCAGGAATCACAGAATCACAGAAATCAAGCAAAAGAAGCAGGTGGCCAGCATGGCTAACCAAGGAGCTTCTAACTGAACTCAGACATTGACAGGAAACGTACAAGACATGGAAGCAGTGGCAGATGATCCAAAAGGAATATAGAGCTTCAGTCTGATCATGCAGGGATGGCGTTAGGAAAGCCAAGGTCCTCCTAGAGTGGAATCTGGCAAGGGATGTGAAGGGAAATAAGGAAAGAAACAAGAGAAACAAATACATCAACAGTAAAAGAGAAACCAGAGTAAATGAGGACCTTGTGGTAGTTAGAGATGTGGGAGTTAGGGCCCGGTGTTCAGAAGATGTCACGCTGTACGGAAAGATAAGGCCCTTCAAGGCCGAGAAGGCCTTTCAAGGCCCCTCTCCCTGCTAGCCAATAGTGCCTGACTTGTGACGGAAGCAGATGGATATGATGTTACAAATTTTAGACTATATAACACTGTGCCACGTACTAATAAACGCCATTTGCCATCCACCACGCTGGTGTCTGTGAGCTGATGGCCCGAGCGGCCTGGGGTTGGCCATTGTGTCGTTCCTGAACCAGGTCGCCAAGCCTCCAGAGAGGCAACAGGACCTACTGCTGGATAGGGCCAGGGACAGGGTGACAAAGGACATGGAAAAGGCTGTGGTACTTAATAAATTCTTTGCCTCAGTCTTTAGCAGTAAAATCAACTTTCAGGAATCCCAGGCACTTGAGACCAGGAGGAAAGTCTGGAGCCAGGAACATTTATCTTCAGTGAAGGAGGACGAAGACAGGGAGCACTTAAATGAACTGCACATACATAAGTCCACAGGGCCCGACGGGTTACACCCAGAAGTGCTGAAGTCCAAAGACTTCTTTCTATGAAGTTGCTTCACAGCATGTGAAGAGATAATGGCTTTGTTTTGAGATGAAAAAGAATAATGAAATTGTCAGTCATGCTAAGCTGTTTTTCCAGTATTTAAAGTTGTCTTTGAGTTTTTGAACTCCTGAAGCTCAGAGGAAGGAGAAAATAAGGTCAGCCATAAAGATGCTAGAACACAAAAACAACTCCTCAGGCTGTGGTGCTTACTTCCTGGAGGTGGGGGAAAGTAATCCATTTCAGTGGTCAGACTGGCTTGACCAGGAGAGGCAGGTAAACGGATTTTCTCAATTCTGATCTCTGCAAGAGTATTTTGTATTCTCAGCTTGAAGACCCAAGGATCTCAGTTATTGCAAATGAAGCAAGCTCTCAGTTTTCAGTTATACTGACATCAGTTATATTGATATCAATTTAATTATATTTATATTGTCATTGTAATAACAAGTAAAAAGACATCAGTTCCATTGATTGAAGCTCAACAAATAATGGCATTTTAGCACAAATGATATGGAGGCAGTTGCTCTTAGCCACTTTAAGAAAAACAACTTTAGTCCACGTTTAACTTGAAGTGCAAAACAGTTGCATTCATTTGGATGGAAGAGGAGTTTATTCTGCATTAGAAAATGGCAGAGTTATTTTTCATTTTTAAAGCCAAGCAAGAATGAAATTTTGTGCATTTGGTTTTTAAATAATAGTTATTTAAGAAAACTGAAATATTTGAGAGTTTAGGTTATTCCAGACATCTGTGATATATAGATTGCATAACTATCTGCATTAAAAAAAAAAAAAATTAAAGTAAAATAACTTCTATTCAGTAATTTCCCTGTTCTGTTTTGTTACATATTCAGCTAGCACTACCTGATAATAATACTTTATATTCTTGGAATGGAATGTCAAATCTAAAACCAATCTAAGTAGTGCCTTTTGCATTTCTACATACTTTCTAGTCAGCACAGAAGATGAAGAAAACAAGACTCATCAGTACTGCTATTAAAGGTATTAAAGGTCAATGTAAAATGCAAGCATTACATTGCTGAATACAATATTGAATTTAACTGCTTTTATACATGGAAACTTTAAATATACTTATGTTTTCTCTTATCTCTTTTATTATTTTGTCTATATATCTACACCTACATGTCTCTATTTGTCACATAATGTAAGTATGTTTACAAATAATATAGAGAAAATATATGAATAGATAAAAATTAACAAATTATCATGGCTTCTTACGGAAATTTTATCCATGCAAACATGCTGAAAGGTGCCCTGCAGCTTTCTGGAAATCAGACTTCTATCCACCTGTGACTACTCCAGCTGTTGTCAAACTTAGGAATAAATATTTCGCTTCAAAACAGCCCAGTTCCTACATGCCTAGAGAACTACAGGGTACTGGGTCTTAGGGAGAAGACGGTACAATACGAATGTCCCCACTTTTTATGGGCTTGAACAACAAGCAGCTTAGCTGGGGTCTGCTTTCAGCTGTTTACAATCGAGATGTTAAGGGTAAAATAGCTTCAAACTCTTTTCTTACTCCAAAGTTCACAATAGATTGAAACAGCTTCAGGGATTTCAAAATATATTTCTAAATCTTCCATTTTAAGAAGTAGCAAAGGCATTGGTCCTGTCACTTTCAGATGAGCAAGCACAAAGTGGAAAGGTGTTTCTTTGTCTTTATGAAAGTTGTCTTTCCCACCAGCCACTATATCAGCAAATTCAGAGTGGGTCTTATAGTCTTAAATTTCTTTCTTAAACTCACAGTTCATCCATGCTGAAGAGATGTGGGAAATAAAAAAATCTAATGTATGTATAGTGTAATTAATAATTTTTTTTTTAAGTCATCTTTGGAAACTTTTAGCAGGCTCTTCCTTTAGAGAAAGTGTTTGTATTTTATGATCTGGCAGTTTCTATGAACCAAATAAAAGATCAAAAGAGGACATACTGTGAAGTAGATTACACTAACTGTGCTGTGCAGCTATCACTGTTTTATATTAGACAGCAAGAGCACTTATTTGATTACAGTTTTCTAAAGGCAAGATTCATGTTTACAAGTAAAATATGTGAAAAGGAAAGCAGCTTATAAGGTGGTTTATCAGTAATAACAACATCTGAAGCCAAAGGCTGAAAGAGACTTGGCCTCCTATTTAGCCTTTTCCAATGCCTCTCTAATCAGAAAAATCAGTTAAGTGACTTTAAACTAACAGAGGCATATCTGCATAGCAGAGCAGAATGTAGCCCAGAGGTATTGCTTTCAATCTATAAGATGATGATCTTCTGAGAGTTTGACTGAGGGAGAGAAGCCAGCAACACAGTGAGACAAATAGGTAGGCAGAAAAAGACACAAACAAAAGAAAAAAAAATAAGAAAAAGACACAAAAAGTGGGGGGGGGAAAAGTGGGGGAAAAAAAATGGAAAAAATCTATTCTGACATGAGAACTAAGTGGGTAAATATGGGTTAGAAATTTTATTCTAATATTTTTTCATGGAACAGTGACTTTAGAAAAGAGACTATGAGAACAATAATTTAAACTGTGTCTGAGTTCATCTGTGTCTCAGCCCATTAAACGGGAGTGTCTGCATTGTGAACTGAGGTGTGAACTAAGATAATTACACTAATTGTTCTGTCTGGGAAAGCTGACTATATGTATTCTGTTTGCATGGCAAGATTTTGGTAGTAGGAGGGTCTACAGGGGTAGATTCTGTGAGAAACTTCCCCAATATCTGACACAGCCAATGCCAGCTGGCTCCAAGGTGGACCTGCTGCTGGACAAGGCTGAGCCCATCAGCGACAGTGTAGCACCTCTATGATAACACATTTAAGAAGGGGGGAAAAAACTGCACAACAAAGACTGCAGCAAAGAGAGAAGTGAGAATATGTGAGAGGAACTACTCTGCAGATACCAGTGTCAGTGAAGAAGAGGGGGGAGGAAGTGCTCCAGGCAAGAGAGCAGAGAAGACCACGGTGAGGCAGGCTGTCCCTCTGTGGCTCATGAAGGTCCACAGTGGAGCAGATACCCATCTGCACCCCATGGAGGATCCCACTCTGGAGCAGGTGGATGCCTGAATGAGGCTGTGACCCCATGGGAAGCATGCACTGAAGCAGGCTCCTGGCAGGATCTGTGAACCTATGGAGAAAGAGAAGCCCATGCTGGAGCAGGCTTGCTTGCAAGAATTGTGTTCTGGTGGGGGACCCCACATTGGAGCGATCTGTTCCTGAAGAACTATACCCTGTGGAAGGCACCCATACTGGAGTCCATAGGAAATGACTTATATTGGAAAAGTTCATGGAAGACTGTGTCCCATGGGAGGAAACACATGCTGGAGAAGGGGAAGAGTGTGAAGAGTCTCCTCCTGAGGAGGAAGGAGTGGCAGAGATGTGTGATGAATTGACCACGGCCCCCATTCTCCATCCCACTGTGCCACAAGGAGGGAGCAGGTAGAGACCAAAGTTGAGCCGGAAAGAAGAGAGAAGAGGGGGGAAGGTCTTCTAAAGATTTGCATGTATTTCTTATTATCCTGTTCTGATTTGACTGGTAATTTTTTTTTTTTTTTTCTCCCTGAGCTCAGTCTATTTTGCCTATGATGGTAATTGCTGAGTGATCTCCCTGTCCTTATCTCGACCCATGAACCTTTCATTATATTTTATCTCCCCTGTCCAGATGAGGCAGGGAGTGATAGAGCAGCTTTGGTGTGTGCATAGTATCCAGCCAGGGTCAATCCACAACAATGTTATGGCCAAAAAAAGAAAAAAAGTTAGAGTCTATAGAAAAATTAAACTCTTTCCCAGCTAAAAGGTTGCCACATTTTATTATGAAAATTGAAATATGGGCAGCAGAACAGTAAAGATGAGAAAGAGGAATGTTGCATCTTCCCTGCCTTGCACTACAATAGCACTGCCTGTCCTGTCCTATAAGCTTCAGGAGGAATTTGAAAACCCCCTAAATATCTCCTCCTCTTCTCTGAATTTATCTCCATCCAACATAGCTGGTCACAGTAGCTACACTGTTACATTAGTCTGTCCTGACAACTTTACCTTCTCTGCTTCTGATGCATCTGTTCAGCTACAGAGATGTATCTGAGATACAGGACAATAATGCAAATCTGCACAATATATCTTGAACCTACTACTCCAGGAATGAGAAAGGAAAAAATGAAAAGACAGTAAGGATGGAGGAATCCAATGGCAATGCTGCAATTGCTATTGTAATTGTAGACTGTTTATCCATGATTTTGTTACCGCTTTTAGTTAGACTAGTGCTGAAGTAAATACACCTACACGTATCAGTTTTTGACCATTTGCTCTTACTCTTGTGCCAGTACAAGCATTTGTTATGTCCATTAAAAAACTGGGCAGAGGAATTAATTAGAAATAAAAATGTAAGGTTTTTTCTATATTATTTCCTATTTTGCACCTATTGGTGCTATTTTTTCATTAGGTTTCATTTCCTCACTACTTTTTAAATTCTGTACTGCATATAAACTTATACAAAACAGTGGTGCTTCCATAAGATGTTATGGAACTTGAACTCCTCAAAAAGACCTGGATGCTTCTTGTTATGGGCAGGAAAGACATGAAGAACCAGATCTTTTTTTTTCAGCCAGTACTAAGAGAAAGGATAGATGGGGCACTTAGCCACTTAGCAGTAGCTATCAAACCATATACATTGACCTTTCCTCAGCAGCAGTAAGTTGTTTCCAGACAGTGAAGAAATTGAGTACTCTGCCTGTATCTAGATCTGCCTCGGAAATGACAGAGCTTTCCAGTCATATGAACCATGTAGAAATTGCAATGGGCTTTTAATCTAGGGGGTTTTCACTTTCTTAGGACTTGGCAGTGGCTTCCTATCTGAAGAATGTGAGAACAAGACTTGAAAAGAGTGAAATGCTATTCACCCCCCTTTATATACTTTATTCTTACAAATCTCAATGTCCAAGTTATACAAGTTTAATACTCTTGAAAAATACACATGAATACTTTTTAATATCAAATATTTACTTGATGCAATGGTAAATTAAATAAGCTGGAACATTTTTTTTCTACAAATCATCTGATTAGTCAGAAAAAATACAACTTGATTTTTGAAGTTGGCTAAACTAGAATGAGAATATTGTGCTCTGGAGCAAGAGGTAGTGCAAATAAATGCACTGGATTATGAAGAGGGATGTAGATGGATGAAATGAGGGAAAGATTGAACAGTTCCATTCTCCCCTCTATATTCAGAAAGACTTTCTTACATGAAAATATTCTTACACTGAACAACCCTTATAGGTCTTCCTTATACTGCATCTGAGAACAAATAATTTTTTTATGTGCCTATTGCTGATTTCACTCTTTGTAGCACAATTGGGGCAGGAGACCAGTGAATGACAGAAATTCTGGAGATAACAGTGATAACTGCTAACCAGCCTTAGAGATAAGAAGTCAGAGAGATTGGCCTCAGGCTACCAGATTAACAAGACCATTAGCACCTTGTGCTGATATTTCAGTTTATAATGCAATAAATAGAGAAGACAATTGCTCAGTGAGAGGTAAGGGCAGCGCATCATATGTGTACCTCAGACATCTTGTCAAAGGCTGAGACCAAGGTGGAACATTTCTGGACAGGATCCAGGACATCAGCCAGGAGTAGGACATATCCAGAGGTCAACGTGAGTGTCGTGTGCCCTGGGTCTGTGCTGTGAGTCTAACCTGGACCAGAGTGGCAGGGATTGTGGCTGTTGTGAGTATGATGTGTAGGACTAAAAATTGCTATCTATCTGAGTCATCCTGCTTAATAAATAATTTCTTAATCTGTGGAATGGTGTGGTTCTAAGGTTTTTTTTTCAAACCAGGACAAGCTTCCTCACACAATTCCTCCAAGAAACTGGCATTTTCATAACAATCAAGAAGGAAATAGTTAACTAAACATTTTCCCAATGGTAAAGCACACACAAGTAAAGTATTAGCTTTTCTGTTTCAATGGGAGAAAATATATAAGTATGAAGGCAATACCTACCTGCAAAATGGGAATGAAATTGCCTGTGAAAGGAAAACATATTTTTTGCTCAGCCATGTGATTTTTCCTTTTCAGAGTCTTTGCAGATGCTGCATTCCAGAGGACATTCTAGTAGAGCTTCTTCTGTCCTGCAGTGCAAAAGAGTGCTGGTAATGGTACAGAATGACAGAAGAGATAAATGGAGACAAGGATCAAAGACACTTCTTATTCTTTAAGAATTTATCTCTTACTTCATATTACAGTGAGAAATTCACTTGTCCTCAGTCCCCATTTTCATTCATTCTAACGACTTCAGTGGTCTATATTATCAAAAGTAGTTCTGATGAGTTCAACTACCTTCCTTGGTTCCTTACACCTTACATTTATCCACCATCCCTAAGGTTATCAAAGAGACCTCTTTAGCTCTGGTAACATTCCAATTATTTGATCTGTCTTCACCTCCACACTGGCCTTTTCTTCTAAAGCTTATTGCCCTCACAAAGCAGCAAGTCTAAGGTTTTAGGATTCCCACCCATGTGTCACACCTTCGCATTTACAGTGTTCTGCCTAACTCTAAGGAGCTTATGTCCATCATTAGAATCAACTTACATATCCAATATGCACTTATCAGATAGCTGTTCCTTCAAAAAGGAAGAAAGCACTTCAAGCCAATTATTTCACTCTTGTCTTACATATTAACCTTCCTGCACTTAGCACAAATTGTAGCAGGGATGACTGTTGTTGACAAAGCAATTAACAAGCTACATATTTTGATTACTTCAGATTTTCACATTACAAGGAAAACAATATGCATATTATTGATGTTTTAATTTATCATATTAGGGAAAATCTTGAATTGTTTTATTTTAATGATGTAGTAATGACAAATTTCAGCTAAAACAGCCAGAAGCGAGGTCTAGAATTAGTCTCAACATACAGCTGCCTGTCAGGGAATTTTTCTTTAACTTACAGAATGCCTTTGATAACGCCACGGACCTTGTTGGAACTTTTTCCCTACTGAAATTAAAGAATAGTATAGCTTTAAAGTATTATAGGGCTTGGCTAATCAAAATTCCATTCTGTTAAGGATTCCCAATAATTAAAAAGAGGCAAGAAATGTTGTGGACCAGACTTTTCAGACAGAAGTGGAAGAGTTTGCCCTTTGTTGGCTATGAGGCACTTTTATTTAGTCAATAAAGATAATGTGTACTTGCATGACACAACTGACAACAAGAAGAGCCTTAACTCTTTGGAATTGTCATACTCATTAGTCTATGTTAATCATGTTTATCTTAAAGATAGTTTTGTAGATGCACCTATCCTGAGTCATGACTTCTACTTTGTCAATTATGTTAATAGCTGTAGAATTATATTACGGAAAAGCACTGACATGTGAAAGAATATTTTCTCAACAGAGGTTCTGGTGGTTATGACTTGCCACTGTCTTCTGTGCTGTGGAAAAGATGCAACGGATAGTTCAGAACTGCATGTAACCCAGTCAACTACAGGAACGTGTTACTTGCACTGTTACTTGCTCAGATACCATTTTTACAGTCACCTATTCTTTCACCAAATGTTTGGATTTAGATCTATTCCCCGTATCCCCATAAAAAAACAATAAATTTAAACTTATTTAAGATAGAAGTCATGTTTTGGTTGCAAGTGGCAAAATTCCCTGTGAAGATCTGAGACAGTTGTATGCAAGAAAATCTTTGCAATTACATTGTTAAAGTTGGCAACAAAACAAAATGAAAAGATTTAATTGTCTTTCTGGCCATTTCAGTATAGTACTTTCAGGGTTTCTTATCACTGTTATAAAAAATAAGGATAGTAAATACCATATACTGGGGGTTTTTGTGTACATTTACTCTGTGTACAAGGTTGACAGACCAGAAATTCTGCCATTGCCAGCGTCAGAACTACACCTTCTTGAATAAAACTCTTGAATAAAAATAAAGACTCATAACTATAGTTGGCCTAGCCTGAGACTTAGAAAGGCAAGATTTCAATATTTCTAGCTGTTAAACTCCATTTGAATACAGAATATATTCCATCGTAAAGGGTGGATTCTGGGATTTACAGATTGTCACTGAGAAATATTTACACTCGGGGAATCCTTGAATGGATACCTGCTTACCTTTGGCCTAAATGTGCAAACCACTGTCTCTAATTTTGTACTTTAAAAAAATGACATTTTCTCTGCTATGGATTTACTGCCAAACTTTTAAGACTTAAGTCTTAAGCAAGAAGTTTTGGCTGTAAATGCATTATGACATTTTTCTATATTGTTTGTTGCCCTGTGTACAGGATTTTACAGATATCAATTCCTGTGTTATGACTGAGAAAAAACGATGATTTCTTTCTCTGACTCTTATATAATTCTGGAAAAATATTATGCCAGTCAATATACAGCAACAGGAGATAGATGAAAAAAAGGGGCAAAGTTATTTTGCATGGTTTACTGTGCAATCAGATAAACATAATATAAAAGATATCTAAGATCACACTAACAAATTACTGTACCTAAGATGATTAGTGTTTACATAATAATGGATGTACCAGAACAGTTTCCTTGGGCAAAGAAGACCAAGAAAAGGAATATAAACTGCTGAAGATGTGTCCTAGAGAATAAAGGGCAGGATTCACCTAATCTTTCATTGTCCAGAAGTTCAGAATGTAGGCTAAGGCACTTGATTAAATCACTTCCTGTGTTAAAAAGGAAGGAGATAGACTTTTCCTGAGGACTGTTTCTTCCCTTTGAAGAAACAGTTGGCATGAATGACATGATTGGCTTAGATTTCTAACTTTGAGGACTAAATTAGGTGAATTGCATCCACCTTTATTCAGAGCATAATTCTTATTTCAAGAGATACAGGCAATATGTTGGCCTCCTAGGAGAGTAGTTTTCAGACATCTTTTTTCAGGTACAGATAGTCCTCTAGTGAGTTTTTAGAAGTGTATAACTGAGTAACAACCTCACCCTTGCAATTAATTGGGCCCAGAAGCACAAAGACTTTCAAACTCTTCAGTTGTGTATATGCTTAGTTCCTCGTACATACTACTAAGAATTAAATATTTGAACGGGAGTTCACTGGTTTTCTGCATATTTAGATTTCTAAATCACTTTGAAACTATATAGCAACACTGGATATAGCACACTGGATTGCAACATGATGTCAAATTTTTATTTAATTTTACCTCACATGTCAAAGTAGCCCACTTAGATGAAATAAATTCACATCAGCTAAACTGTTGTTTCTTAGTACAAAACAGATATTAAAAAAAAAAAAAAAAAAGAAAGAAAAAAAAAGGAAAAAAAAAAAAAGAAAA
>WTSP01000408.1:68040-128259 GCA_025331215.1 Actenoides lindsayi
AAAGGAAAGGAAAGGAAAGGAAAGGAAAGGAAAGGAAAGGAAAGGAAAGGAAAGGAAAGGAAAGGAAAGGAAAGGATCTCTTTTATAATGTTAATAATACATTCAGGTGAAAAAATACATTCCATATTAGGAAACTATAAAACCCAGTTTTATGGGCAAGGACTGGGAGGTAACTGCTGATGATGAGTGACATATTTATTGATCTTATCACTAGAAACAAGGAAGCAAATTAAATTATTCTACACCTAATTTCATTTGCCAGAACACATTAATCACACAGGGCCAGTGCTGGCCTCAGACTAGTAAATTCAGTTTCAACTGGTATAATGGGGATTATAATCAAATGTCCAAAAGCAAAATTTAGACCCCAATTTGGATATTTCCTGAACGTAAGTAATTGTTTGATTGCCCTGTTCTTTCCAGTATTCTGTAGGAAAATAATTATTTTTGGTGGAGTACTTTGGTCTCATTTGTTTTGTAGCAGGAATAAACACACAGTTTCAACACCAAAAGGTAGATCTTCACAGGGAAACGTGCAGGTCAGGTCTTCACAGAATGCACTGTGATACAGCCAGGTAGATAAAACCTGACACATAGTATTTTTAATTGCTCCTGTTTTTCCTTACATCACATTCAAGTTTATGATCTAATAAGATTCCAGTAAGGACACTGAAAATTCTCAAAATATAGATGATGCAGATTATTTTTAAAGAATAAGCCAGAAACATCTTAGTTTTAAGAAATTGTTCAGTACTATTAATATATCCAAAGAAAAACAGTGTGATTCCTCTTTATAGGTTGGATTCACAATATATATCTGGAAGGAAGGAAGTGGACTCTGCTGAATAGCAGAGGTGTTTATAAAAGAAATATTATCTCTGAAATAAACATACTTGAAGACTGAAGAAATAAAATTATTATCTATATGTTGATATTATTTACAGTGTTTGCACAATTCTATTCCTTATTCTGACACTAAAGGTGTCTTATGGATATTCTTATGGAGTTGACTGATAGTTGAGAAATGAGGTTGAAAGATTTATTCCATGGCATTTTTTTTGGTGGGGAATCTGGTAATGGTGGTAATGGTTGTTTGCAGGGTTTTGATTGTTGGGATGCTGTTTTGTTCTGTTTAGTTTTCTTTGTGGATGCAATTAAGACTACATGGGAAGTTTGAGAATAAAAGGGAGCAGACTTGTATACTGAATAAGGTTTGAAATAAATTGTGTAAATTCATTGATTCCTAAATAATATCATTAGATTCTGTATTCTCCTCAGACTTTTTTCTTACAGATGTCAACGGGGATTCATTAGAACAGAAAAACAACCTATTTTTTTGTGTATATAGTTTTAAACAAAACACACAACGAAGAAAATGCATCTACTTTCCATTCTTATCCAAAATTGACTGCTTCTACTTCTGAAATAGTTTTCTACTGGAATGTGAAACTGAAAAACTGCATGGAGCATCTTGAAAAAAAAGAGCTTTTCTTCTGAAAAAAAAAAAATATTAAAATACTTGTATAAAAAAGAAACATGCACATAATAATTTCTGTTCCAGAGTGAAGTACATTAACATGCACTGTGTTCACAAACAGGAACTGAGTCATAACTATGGTTTATACTTTAATGTACTAAGTTAGATTCATGACTGCCACTTAGATAACTTTCCAGTCCTATGCAAATGAGATATTTCATATATCTGGAATCAGAACAGGATCCATTGTGATCCCTTTTCTTTCTTTTCATTCAAGGAAACAAATGTTAACAAAAATACTATAAAAGCGTAGAATTGTTAAGGTTGGAAAAGACCTCTAAGATCATCAAGACAATCCAACACTGTCATGATCACTAAAACATGTCCCAGAGTGACATGTCTATATGTATTTTGAACACCTCCAGGGATGGTGACTCCACTACTTCCCTGGGCAGCCGGTTCCAGTGCTTCACCACTCTTTCAGTAAAGAAATTTTTCTTAATGTCCAACTTAATCCTCCCTTGGTGCCACTTGAGGCCATTTCCTCTTGTCATATCACTTGCGACTTGTGAGAAGAGACCACCCCCACCTCTCTACAACCTCCTTTCAGGTAGGTGTACAGAGTGATAAGGTCTCCCCTAAGACTCCTTTTCTCCAGATTAAATAATACCAGTTCCCTTAGCCACTTCTCATAAGACACATTCTCCATACCCCTTCTCTGGACCCAATCCAGCACCTCAATGTCTTTCTTATACTGCAGTGCCCAATAATGAACACAGTACTCAAGCTGTGTCCTCATCAGTGCCAAATACAGGGTATGATCACTTCCCTAGTCCTGCTGGCCGCACCATTTCTGATATAAGCCAGGATGCCATTGGCCTTCTTGGCCACCTGGGCACATTGTTGGCTCATGTTCAGCTGTCTGTCCACCAGCGCTTTTAGATTCTTTTCTGCCAGGCAGTTTTCCAGTCACTCTTCCCCAAGCCTGTATTGTTGCCTGGGGTTGTTGTGACCCAAATGCAGAACTCGGCACTTGGCCTTGTTAAACTTCATACCACTGACCTCGGCCCATCGATCCAACCTGTCCAGATTCCTCTGCAGAGCCTTCCTACCCTTGAGCAGACCAACACTCCTGCTCAATTTGGTGTTATCTGCAAACTTACTGAGGGTACACTCGATCCCCTCATCCAGATCATTGATAAAAATATTAAATATCAGTGGCCCTAAAACTGAGGCCTGGGTAACACTCTTTGTGACTGGACACGAAATGGATTTTTAAGAAGACTTCAACATTTTATTTTTTCATTTACGAACTAAAAAAAAAGTGTTGTTGTTTGAGGTAGACTGTTGTTGGTTTGTTTGTTTGTTTTTTGAACTCTTAACACTTCAGTTCAACCATTAAACTGATAAATCAACAATTTTGGTTAGCTTTCAGAAGTTCCCTTCAGCATTTTCCACTGCATCCTGAAACGAGAGTAGTGTTGAATAACTTATTGGTGAGGAGAACATTGGTTGAGGAGTGATTCATCTGTCAACAAATGTAATTTGCCAAATCATTCTATAGTATATGAATGTGCTGCTACTTTTTAAAACTATATGTTCATAGAATATGTTAGTGTGTTCATGGTTCATATATACTTCTAATTATAGATAAAGAAGACAAGAGAATATAGTTCTAAAACACTCAGTTTTCTGGATGTGGTGATGTTTTTGTCTGGGTTGTTTTTCTTTCCTGTGTATTATAGCCTGACTTTTTTTTATAAAAAAATAAACTAAATTAAATTAGTTTCATTGATTTTCATTGTGTATAATGTAATTCTGTGGACCCCTACTCCAAATCCCTTTTTTTCCCAAAGGACCGGCACATTGGTGTGGATATTACTCACAGTAACAAACACCCTGTGTAGAAAGAGACTTCATAGACTTGGTCTGCTTATTTGTCAGACTGTAGACTGTACTATAAAAATAATACATAATTTTATAAAATCGTTCCACTCTTCATGCAAAAATATATAAAGCAGCAATTAATAATCTGATATCTCTCTATGTCCTCAGAAAGCAGATGAATAGGATCACAAGAGAAATATTAGACTCTTTACTAGTATCATATTTCAATTAACATGGATTAAAACAAACGAAAACATGATTTCCCTCAGAAGACAAAATAAAAAATAATTTTCAAGTAAAGCATTGCATTGAAAAGCTATGAAAAAAATAGCAGCACTTCATAATGAATTTGGGCATCTGCTAACAAATCTTTAAGGTGAAATACTATTCCCTTTATTTGTTCACTGATGGCTTCTACTTGCTCTATTCTTCCTGATCCAATTGATTTTCAAGTGATTCCTTATCTTAAGTAAGGTAAGATAAGGGTTTATGTTACACTTTGACCCAGGTAACCTCAGTTTAAGTCTGATTTTGTTCCCTCCTTTAGGCCTGTGCTATGAGTTTATATTAAATTAGAAGTGAATGAGGAAAAAGTTTTTATTAGGGACGGTTGCTCAAATTATATTTTGGTTGTAATTTTTCTTTTTTTCACTGAGAAAAAATATTTTGTGCTCAAACAAAGTATTCATAAGATCTGATCCATTTAAATTTAACTGTTGGATTTAAGAAAAATGAATTAATAATTAAGAACTGAACAAAATCAATACTTTCATATGTATTTTTTTCCTCAGCTGAAAGATTTCAGCTTCTGATTTTGAAATAATGTTCTTTTTTTTTTTTCCAAAATGTAATTATTAAAGTCATTATTAAAAAATAAAATCCAAAAGAAAGACAAAAATTTTTAAAAACTAATGAAAAATTAATTATTTCAGATAACTTTATGTTTGGATGAGGGGTCAGAAACCCTAAGGAATGTCTACATTTGTGGTTTAGTTCACCTCATCAGTGTACCTTCAAAGAAAATTTTCCTATCATCCCAATTCCATGCTCTGGTTAACATTATATAAGAGGTCTTGTGGTAGGCACACTGGATTTCCTTTTGTCGACTCTAAGCCAAATAACAGACCTTAGGAGCGTGCCTGAAGTACCACAAAAACTAACAGGCATTTGAACCACAAACCAAACTACTGCAAACACCCTCAAACAGTTTAAATACTGCACACTTGGCTCCAAGTCTTTCACCCTAAAAATCTATTCCTCTGTGACACACAATTTCCTCATGTAGACACAGGCTTTGTGCTCTTATAAAGGGGAGCAAATGCAGGTGATATCTAAACAAAAGTCACAGAAAACTCTACTCAGAGGCTGACCTTTTCTCCTTCAGGGAAATAAATACAGGGCACTCATGGAAATGGAAGGAAATAATGGAAGAAAAACAATCCAACTTGAGTTGCCAGAATGAGCATTCTTCATAAAAGAAAGAGCATAAAAAGGCATAACATGATCCCTGATAAACAGTGGAGTAGGACCAAAGATCCAAATTCATTATACATGTCAGAGATAACAATCTATTTAAGGAAAGGGCCATAAACACTCAAAACCTGTAGAAAATTATATAACATGAGCAAATAAAAAAACTTAATGTGTCTTGCCCTTAAAAAAGCAACAACTGAGAATTGATTTTGTTACACTAAGTAACTTCACAGGAAGAAAATGCACGTCACTAATGGGCTGTTTAATCTAGATGGGAAAGACATCCTGAAAAATAATGTCTTGAAGCAAGAACTTAGCTATATTCAGAAAAGAAATAAAGTACACAGATTTAATGGCATATCAAATTAACTGCTGGAACAAATTATTAGAGACATGGAAGATTTTCTATCTCTTTGTATCTTTAAATAAAGACTGACCAACTTCCTGAACAGGTGACATAGCCAAATAAAAATTGAAGAACGGAGTATAGGGTCATCCATTGAATAAAACTTAAGCACTTGTGATATACAGAGGGTTATACTGGCTGAGTTAACAGCTTCTTATGGTCTTTATTTATAAGAAGTTTTCAGTTCAGGAAATAAAAAAAAACAACCAAAAAAAAAAGGCCTGCCCCAGTAGAACTTCTAAATACTCCACTGTGTAGTCCACTGAGATGATTAGTGCCTCTTTCCCATAGCTTGTCAAAATTCTGAAAGATTTTATCTCATTTCAGTATAAAATGGATCCTTCATGATGTGTAAAACCCAGTGAACTAATATACTTAGGGACCGTTAATCAATTTTTAGTTGAATACATCAAGTTTTACCCTCAGTAGGAGTTTTTCTGAGTTATTTAAAAATAAATAAGGCTGTACAGCTTTTTGTGAGATATATAACTATGGAACTAAGAGAAAGGGAATAGCAGAAATGCAGTTTAAGCCTTAAGATTTATTGGCTTGTACGGACTAAAACTTGAGCTTTCTATATTGATGAAGTGGGAAGATTAAACATATGTTTGTACTTGCTACCATATTTATTTGCATATGCTGCCTTCTAGATGATCATATGGTCCTTCTACCTTTTGGCAAGATGACATATTCTAAAGGAATACTACAATGTGATCAAGGTTTGTAAAATGCAATTAACCCATATTGTGCTTTCTTCATCTGTTTATTGTATAGAAGTGCAGAAAGTTAAATGCATTGCCATTCATTTTTCAGTGACTTAAGTTCAAACATTTTCATATGAATTCTATATGGTATGTCAAGCCCCGGATGGGATCCTTTGGAACTGTACCTTGCCTCTTGAATCTAGAATACCCAGTATCTTTAGGCCCGTGGCTTTAATAATATGATCTCTTACCAAGTCTTCTGTCTTTAAATCAATGAAGAGATTGAGAATGGTCAACTAGCACCCAAGACAACTGGCAGGAGCTGGCAGCACTAGTCAACTAACTGTCAGCTTCAACATGGAAGGAGTGGAACTAGCACTGCCTGGCATAAGCAGATGACATATTCACTGTTCATCCATGTTTTAAACATAAAACTATTTCTTTTAATATATTATGCTATGGTTTCAGCAATGTGTTGAATCCGTACAAGACACTGAGTATTACATTTGCCAAATACCACAAACAATCCATATCTTTGTGTTTTGGTTTGATTTACTTTTGTGAAAATGAGAAGATTAAAAGAGCCTTGCTGAGAAAACCCTCTGTGTCTCTCATATTATTATGCATATCTTGAAAAACGACAATTGCACCATATTGTAAAACAAAATCTTACACAGAACATAAGGGAAAAAAATACTCTGCCATTTTTTTAATTATTTTTTTTTTAATAGATGGGTTTGTCAGTATATCAAAAACATAACAATGACCACCGTGGTTCAGACCAACAATTCATTTAGCCCATCACTCTCTCTTTTAGGTAACCATTTGAAATCTGGCTATAGAAGAGACTGTGAACATCTAGTCCAATTTACTTATGCCTTGCCTTTCAGAAAATTACAGAAATCTGTCTATTCTACTCTCTGTTATCTCTATTGCAACATTAAGACACTAGGTCTTTTTAGTTTGTTAGGGTGGTTTTTTTCCTTATATGGAAGTTGTCCTGCACTTTTATTTTTATTGCCCTTCCATCAGTTTTTTTCAGATTCTTTATTAGCTCGTTTGAGCTTCACACAGTAACCAGGTTTACACAGAGACATAACGATACTTTCTATTTTATTTTCTATTCTACTCCTAATTAACTGTAAAATTTGGTTTCATTTTCTTGACTGCTGTTGAGCACTGAGACAACAGTTTCACAGTGACTATGTAATACCAAGATTTAACTCCTGGGAAGTAATGGTCTGTTTAGAGTTCATCAAATTAGGTAAAAACTAGACTATGTTTTGCTATGGTTGAGAGTTTGGGGTGAAGTATTCATACAAACTAAATATACATAACTCGCTAAGGTTCATGTACACAGTCAATGGAGAAAGGCCATTTCAGAGATGATTCATATCAGGAGCCTGAGTATGTTGCTTATTTCCTAGAATATGATTGTTTAAGACACAAGCTGGGTTAATAATGGGGCTGCCTGAGGCAGTCTTATTTTTAAGGAGTGATAATTTACAAAACACAGTCCTGTTGAAATGAAATCCTAGTGAAGGAACAAGGAATGGAGCCCCAGCCAAATAATTAACTGCTCTTGAACATGTAGGTGTTAGCCTAGATGTTGTTACTAATATGAAGGTGTAGATTTAGTGGGTATGAAGGACAGGAAGTTTTCCCATTAGCATAGATGACTGAGGAATGGACTTTTCAGATGTTATGATGGAGGAGTTTTTTTCTGCAGAGGGCTTTCAAACTCACATCGTAGCTGGATTGACCTCACTCTGAACCACAGTGTTGTTACTTTTGTCATCTAATTGTCAATCAACTTCCTTCATAACAGAGAAAAGGGTATAAATATGTTGATATCTACTCTTTGCTACTCTCAGGTTCTGCCATGAAAATAAACAGTTGTCTCAGCTGAGTGGGAAATAAAATACAAACCAACTCTGGTAATGTTCACTGTAGGAAGGTTTAAACACTACCTAGCCTTTACAGTCAATAATAATACAAATCAATATGCTAAAATACCCAGGCATGAGACAGCATCTTGATGTTGTATTAGGCTTGGAAACTCATAAAGCTACATTGTTGTTCATGGAGGATGCAGTTAAAATCTCATGTTTTTGTACTATTCAAGTTATTATGCCTTAAAAAAAAAATCTAAAATAAAAGTCATCAACGGAGAAAGATGCTGACTTAAAAAAGCAAAGTGGAAATAAACAAGCCAGAACTCTATCATTAGAATAGTACAAAATAATGCAAAGTTTGATGTGTAATCAGACTAAATATTTAAATTTGTTAGACCTGAACAGACAATGATAAATGGACATACTGGTACCTGTACGTTCTAATTTCCAAAAGGGCAATGCAACAAATAATGCAATTAGTGATAACATATTATATAGATCTTGCTTAGGGGAAGAAAAGCCTAGCTCTGATTTGCACAGCAATTGTTCCAATTCTATATAGGTAATTGCAGTAGCATTATGCCACAAATACAGTGGTCTCTGATCGTCAGGAAAAAAAACCCTGGTATGGGACCTAGTAAAACATATTCTATGATAAAATAGTGAACTTCTCCTAATAATTAGGAGTGTTAATACTCTGCTTTCTTTCATGACTGCCACATATATGGTTTATATGTGTCTTTTTGTTTTGAAAATATTTTTATTAATAACAAATTTCTTATGTTCCCATGGAAGATAGACAAATGTATAGTATCCTTAAAAACTATTTTTTCCTAAGGTCAACTACACTGAGAATTGAATGTGCATTCCATTTCCCATTCTACTGTCTCTGTAATAATTCAGAGTAAATGATAATGTATTGTGCTGTAAGTCCATGACCTTAGAAAAATAAGAGTCCAGTTGGTACTTGACTTACAAGAGCAAAACAAGCTTATAGAGCACATGTCTGTGTTGTTTGGCAAGTAGTCAATAAAACTGTACCTTATGACTTTCTTTCCTAAAGGTTCTAATCAAAACAATTTATTTCAGGCATGTAAACTCTGCTTTTCAGACTGCAGCTATTGTCAGTGTATGGTATCAGCATCCGCAGTAGCTGCAACCATGTTAAACTGAGTCCCAGAGCTCCCCCATCTGTCTCAGTAATAGACAGGTTTCCTGCTAGACCAGCGTAGTGTGTCAGCTACACTAGAAAAGATGTGGCTTTTTTCCAGATTTTACTAGCCTTTACAATAACTATTTGAATAACTGAAATCTTTTCCATTCCAAATACTATATTTCAGAGAGCTATACAAAGGAAAATAATTAAAAGTATCATTCTGTGTGAGTAAACTCTGATGAGAAAGGAATGCAAATTAAAAACCTAACTATACATATTGAAATTGGACAGAAAAGTGTAGGCAAATATTTAGCAAATTAGAAATCTTTGGAGTGAATGTACAGAGACACAGGGAATTGTTTTTCATTGTTCCTGGTACATCTCTAAACTACATTTATTTAGGGCTGAAATGGAGTGCATAAACATGTATAGTCTAGATATATTTCTTCAGACTTGTGGCCATTTTATTTTAGTATAGTAACAATGCTTTTATGCTAGAGATATGGCTTAGATGGCATATATTCTAAATCAACAGATAACTGAAGTTACGTTTTGATGCAGCTGCCTTGGTAAAACCTGTAACCAGCTCCCAGTCTAAGCAATGTTTTTAAAAAAAAAAAAGTGAGAAATTTTTTTTTTTCTATACATCCCCTAAGGGAAACATACTCAAAGAAAATGAAATCTCCTATTTTAGCTTCTTGTTGTGTAAACACAGTGGGTGCCCACCTGCCCTGTCATGCTGTCAAGCTGCAGAGGATGGTATCACTCTCTAAATGAGTTCAGTTCTGATTTCCCCCAGATGAACAGCAAATATCTTTCTGGCTACATAACTTTTCTTGGAGATTAAAGGGATAAACAAAGAAAGTAAAATATAAAGCACATATAGAGGAATATATAGTGGACAGCCTTTTGTATCACTGACTGTCTCATACTAGCTCCTAACTCATGGGGACTACCATTCCAGTAGGGCTGACTTCACTTTTAAAGGTGCAGTCAAAAAAACAAAATAGCCACACTGCTCTTTCATACTGACTGACCTTTTCCAGTTAATCTCATATCAAGGAATACACAATAAACTGGTTTTGGACACTTCAGTTTTTATGACTGGAGAAGCAGTACTGGGTTGTCAAAGGGAACATAGTAGCCTGGAGAAATTTTTTTTTTTATAGTTAAACAGTTATGTGGTTGACCTAAAAATATTACTAACCAAATTCTTTAGTGGTTCGATGTTTTGTGCTTTGTTTGGGACAAAGATGGCAATCAGTCATTGGTATGCATATATGCAAGGATTTGTACATTTTCAGGTTATTTTTTTCCTTTTTTTTTTTAATAGGAATACAATTAATACAAGAAAGCAGAGAAACTACTTATGTATCCGGCCTTCTGAGGTAGCCACTAACATCAGAGGGTCACTGGGTACATACAAATCTTGTTTTCTTCAATTAAACACATTCTACTCTTTTATCAGAACAGACAAAATGATATACCATGTCAGCCCATTTTTATATGCGTCTTTCATGACCACTTGTCATCATCATTATCCAGCTACACACCTTGTGTCAAAACCAACAAGGACTGAAGAGGAACCTTTCAGAAAGTAAGCATGTATTTGCCCTCCCACTTTATCTCTTCTAACTGTATTATTATCCTCATTTAAATTTTTACTGAAAGATATGTTTCAGCAAGGTGAGAAGGAAAGTTGTGGCAAAACTCCACGCTGTTAGTAGTACTTGCATAGGTAGGTCTTTAACATTTTAATTGCAAATGCGCTTTTTAAATTTTTCCTATATGAAACGTCTATATGAATTTCCTATATGAATTTTCATTTATTCCAAAAAATATGCCACTGACTTGAAGGCATAAGAATAGTGTAGAAAAAAAATAGTGTTACAATTAGATGTAGATTCAAACTGTTAAAAAATGTTAGTGCTATCATAAAATCATAGAATCATAGAAACATTTGGGTTGGAAGGGACCTTAAAGATCATCTAGTTCCAGCTGCCCTGCCATGGGCAGGGACACCTTCCACTAAACCAGGTTGTACAAGGCCACATTCAACTTGATCTTGAACACATCCTACGATGGAGCATCCACAACTTCCCTGGGCAACCTGTTCCAGTGTCTCACCACCCTCACAATGAGGAACTTCTTCCTAATTTCTCATCTGAATCTATCCTCTTCCAGTTTGCATCCATTACCACTCATCCTATCACTACAAGCACTTGTAAAAATTCCGACCCCAGCTTTCTTGTAGTCTCCCTTCAGATACTAGAAGGCTGCAATAAGCCTTCTCTTCTCCTAACTGAACAACCCCAATTCTCTCATCCTGTCCTTGTAGGAGAGGTGATCCAGACCCCTGATCATTTCTGTGGCCCTCCTCTGGACCTGCTTCAATAGGTCCATGTTATTCTTGTGTTGGGGGCTCCAGAGCTGAACACAGTACTCCAGGTGAGGTTTCATGAGGACAGAGTAGAGGGAGAGAGTCACCTCCCTCAGCCTGCTGCCCATACTTCTCTTGATGCAGCCCAGGATACAGTAGGATTTTTGGGATGAGAATGCACATTCTTAGCTCACATTGTGCTTTTTGCCCATCAACACACCAAGTCTTTCTCCTCAGGACTGCTCTCAATCCACACTCAGCCCAGCCTGTATTTGTTCTTGGGATTCCCCAACCCAGGAGCAGGACATTGCACTTGATCTTGTTAAACTTCATAAGGTTTGAACAGGCCCACCTATCAAGCCTGTCCAGGTCCCTCTGGATGGTAGCCCTTCCCTGCAGTGTGTCGACAGCACCACAGAGCTTGGTGTCATACATAAAATTGTGGAGGGTGCACTCAATCTCACTGTCAACATGTTAAACAACACAGATTAGTTTAAGACATACATGTTATCTCATTAGTAAGCCTTAGAAAAGTTATTTTTATTTTATTTCTGACTTATTAAACATTTTCAGTACTCTAAGTCTGTGATAAAGAGGAAATTTATAGTACAGAATTATTAGAAATTCACTGGTGTCGCTTTTCTGAACAAAGCTACCTACATACTTTATTTTATACTGCTCATTCTATATTAACAAATGTCTGTCTAAAATTGTTTCAGCAAGTCAAATCATTATACTTCAGCTTCTTTGCGGTCTCTTCCTATGGTTGTTGCTCTTTACCTCATATAGTGTGAGTGATCAATATGTTCAGCTCAAGTTTGGTCATGAGATGTCCATTATTTTAATTGCATTAAGAAGAAAACAAGCAAAAAATATTAGTATGTATCCCTGTGCGTTGTAATAGGAAAACTATGCAATAAATATAGTGGCTAGTCTAAATCTTATACACAACTGAGATTAGATATTGCTATGTCACAAAGTCATAGCATTACAGTAAAATTTAAGTTAAAAAGGACCTCTAGAGGTCATCTAGTGTGAACCCTGCTCTAAACACATCCAACTAGCACATGTCTGTGTAATCCTAGAGATGACTCATTTCAGTGATACAGAGAATATAAAATATCTCAGTATATGCAAGTAATACAAAGGATAAATGAATGCTTATGTAAGCCAAAAACCAATATTCCTTTTTATTTAGACTTCAATCAGAAGTGACCAGAGAAAATCTATGCCAAATTGAGGAATACATATTTGGCAAAATCTATAGAAAACAATAAACTATTGTTATTTACTTTTCTTGAAAAATGAGACTAATCTTTCAGACACTTAGCATTAAAGTAATAAAAAACAAAGGTGTTGGATCCCTCTAAACTGAGTCAGGTAATGGTGAGAACCATTCATATCTGTGGAAGAAAAAGGGAGATAATATAACTTCAATTTTGAAAGACCTTCACAAACTGTATGTTGATTTTACCACAAAGCATTTAGTATGGTAATGCTGGAAGTGTCATGCATGATACAAAGGATCTGATCTGGTATTTGGAAACGTTAAGTCCACATTAGAAACTAGTGTTCTACAGTAGAAGCAGCAATTTTCAAGGACAAAAAGAATTGGAGCTGAGTATGTGACACCTACACTAAATTTATTTCAAAGGGTTCATATCATACTGACTCTAGTCAGGTCTCATCTGAACTCATATTAACAACTGCAGGCTCACTGGATGCCCTCCTTGGAAGTCCAGTTGAGTTTCATCTGAAGGGAATTCAGCTTGTGTGCTTTGAGACTGCTCTGAAGGGCAAAAAAATGTGTTGTAAATGAAGACAACCATTTCACTTTAAAACTTCATTCCTCTTCTATCTAAAACAAAAGAATCAGAATTACAAATATACCTTCTTAAATAGAGAACTAGGAGATTAAATTTCTTCCAGGTCCTGGAGGGCAACCTTAGAAAACTTCTTTAATATCTCAGCAACTCTATTTCTTCATCTGTTGGTGCCAAAAGCCACTATCTGGTTTAGAGTGCTAACTAATACTGTACCCAAGAGGGGTCCTTAACCCCACTCATCCACCCCTACTTGGATCTAAAACCCTAGTGTGAGCTGATTCCACCACCAATGTGATTTCCATATCATAAACTGACATCATGGCTGTTCTCATTCAAAATGACTGGAATGGATATTAATAAAACAGTCAAGGTTTAAAAATAGAGAAGATATTTAAACCTGAGGTCTTTTCTTACAGATTCTTTAGTATGTTTGTTGTTTATCAAATCTTTTCCTAGATTTAATCAATTTACTATATCTTTTTTTTTTACAAGGAGACACTAGATTTAGCCTTTCTGTGGTGGTTTGAGCTGCTCTTTGCCTATCCTTTGATTTGTATAAAATAAACTGTATCAAATATATTTAATGAATATACTGTACTTAACATTAGAATATAACTCTCCAGTTCTGCAAAACATCATGTCTGATGGAAAGAGCTGTATTATGATCCCTATCCAAAGAATGTTTGCACTGATAGTTTGATGTGAAATACAGAAACTGGTTTAGGAGTAATACCTTCCTCTTTCTGGGTGAGCATCTAAATCATAAAATGATATAGACAGGTTTCTATGGTTCTTCTGCAAGGTGAGATAATACTAATAAGAGTGATATAAAGGCTCATTCACCCCCTCAGAAAAAAATCTAAACAAATTTAGGTATTCTCCCTGAGAGATTAGGGCACTTGTAGCATTTTTTTTAGAGCAGGAGCACACAACCATTTTTGCTGCCTTATGTCTGCTCTTATTTCTTTCCAATTAACTGAGAGAAGTCTAATTAAGACTTCTTTTTCTCCTGTATTTGTAAAGTAAGTTAAACTTGGTTTTCTAAAAACCACAGAAACAGAGCTACCTGTCATAGCTAAAAGACACCGAAACAGTGGAAAACATCTGTGTTTCTTTTTCATTAGATTATTGATTCTGTTACCTTCCTTGCTGCTTTGGATTCAGTTCTGAGGTATTTGATTCCCTTTATCTTTATTTAGGAAAACTGAGCAAGACTATGGATTGTAGACCTGGAAAAAAAGTGATAGTGGCTGAAATATTGATATCCATCATCACAATATCTAAGTCCTTTTGTTGAATCAAAATTACCTTTCATTCTTAAATGTAAAAATTTTGCAAGTCAAATGAACACACCTATCTCCTTGATCTTTTTGGATTCTTCTTGTTTCTATTGCTAAAATCACCAAAAATCACCTTCTTTTTGACATTGTTTAATTGAAAATGCCATAATAGAGGAATGTTATGCAGTGGAGAGTCAACAGCAAAGGCTAGGGACAAGTAATCCTCTCTGCGTTGTACTGCAAGATTTTCAAATTTTAAGTTCATTAGTTCATACAAAATAGTGTGCAGTAAAGTCTAGCTGTAGAATTATAACTGCTTCAATAAATCAGTCTTTATCATTGTAAAAAGTAGCCTTCTAAAATCTGCAGGATTAAACAACAGGAATCTCCCAAACACTGTGTCTTTACTACCACTGCTGGAATAGCTCAACATTGTGGAGAAACATGGTTATTCAGTGTGTTAGCTGATACACAGAGGAACAAGAAAGTAGTTACTGCCAACTCTGCAGTCTTTCCAGAAACAGAGATGCAGAAACTCAATGGTGTCCAAGTGGAATACTCTTTAAACTTACACATTCTCTCTCTGATGCACTGTATATAGATATGCTGAACTGTTCACTGTTATTCATGATCTCAAATGGGAATTTTTGCAAATCTCTCATGTCAAAGATGGATTATTTTTCCCCCCCACTAAAGAAACTACCTTTTTTGTGCCAGTGTTTTTATCAGTGAAATAGAGATATCTCTCTCTTCTTTCCTTTTTTTTTTTTCCTTCTTTTTTTACCCCCATAGAGATATATATATTGGATAGTCTTGCCATAATTCACCACGTGAAAAACTGTGAGGCTGGTTTGTGGGGAAAATTTTCCTCTTACGTTATTAGTTTGTCAATTGAGGCTTTTTGATTTTTGACGGAACAGCAGTGGTATACATAATGAAGCTATAGGTAGGCAAGAAGGAAAATGATGGCATTTTTCTTCTTCACAAATAGGTAGCATAGCTACTCTCTATCTGATTCTTCACTTTGGTTTTACTATCTTGTAAAGGTTACAAGTACTGAACCTGTATTGCTCACCTTCCATTGTAGGTCCAGAGACAGGACAGCTTGCAAAAGAGCTTTATTTTGTGTTCCTGCAGTGCTGCTGGATCCTATGAAAGGTTTTCAAGTAGTCTGTCAAATGCATTATGATTCTACCAGTTTTTAAATGCTTCATAGAAGAAAATGGGATTAGACTATCAATGCTATATATATGTGTGTGTGTGCATGCATGTGTACAGAGGCAAAGCGAGACAGAGGGAGAGAAATAAAAAGAGTTGTCAAAAATAATGCAACCCCATGCATTTGCTACAACTGTAACATGATCAGAAAATCACTGAAGGTAAAAAAAGGTATAACATTTTCACCTATTCTGGGGACTACCGGTCATTCCTTTGTCATTCAATGCTTCTTCAGTTGCTCATGTTATTAACTGACATCACCTGTGTTCAGCTGATACTCCAATTGGGTGAATTTTTTTTTTCTTTCCTTTACTTTCAAGGCAGGAAAGAAAAGGAGGACAGAGAAAAAGAGTAAAGAGGACATGTAAAATTAGTCACAAGCATCACAGGATGCCATGTAACAGAGGCATAGCCTTTCAGAAACTTGAACCTCTGGAAGTCATTTGGTTGGGAAATAAAAACAAACAAACACACACACATTTTCCTTGGCCATTAATCCAGAGAGAACCTCAGAATTTTCTGCAGCTTTGTTTGTTTGAATTCTAGATGGTGAAAGGGGCAGTCCGGTTTCTTATCTGGCAAGAACTAAATGTTCAACAGTGAAACACTGTAGCAATAATTGAGTTCTTACAGGTTGAAATTCCTTTTGGAAACCAATCTGGTATTTTGCTTGTTTAAGGATAAAAGAGGTGGTTACAGTTAGTGAATTGGTGGACTGAAAAAAGCTCATCTCCAGGATGCTATAAAGTTGGTTCAATATTCTGTTGGTTTCTTTGCTTTTCTAAGTGTTTTCTGACAGCTTCAAAGAACATTGTCCTGAAGAGAAAAAAAACAGTGATTTTATTCTCAAGTAGCAATTAACTTCCCTAAACCTCAGATGGCTCTGACACAGCTCATTAACACGTCATGCCTACCAGTTTCACTTTTTCCCCTAGTTCTACCTTTTCTCCTTTCCCTGAAGAGCTTTTCTGCTTAGCACAGCTATACAGAATTCTTGCCAGCTCACTATGGGTCCTTCACACCACATGAGTGCTGCAAGAGCATTTTTGCTGTGTCTGTACACATGCAGCTTTGCACATGTGCCTTTTCTTTCTGTGCTAATTGCTTAGATACAGAAGACCTGAAACTCCATCACAGCAGACTTTGGGTTAAGGTTGATTTAGGTCACTGAGTAGCAGTGATGGGATATACGCTCTTCAGAAGCCCTCCACAGTTTCCTGATGTGTTGTGTTTAATGAAGGGTAGTAATTAACCATGACCAACCTTGTAATTACTAACATGACTTTGTTAATGAGACTGTAACTTCATCTATTACATTGTAAAAACCAATTTAAACAACACAAAAATAATTTAAAATATGATGAAAAATGTAAGTATAATGACTATCAAAATCTGTACTACTAACTTACCAATTTTCAGTAAAAATGAAGTTAGAAGCAAATTCACACTGTTGATGCACTGAATTTTTAATTCATAGCAATAATTGTTTGGATGAGTTTCATATGTAGCTAATATTTCTAAAGCAGACTTCTGCCTTATTGAGCCTGTTTAGCTTTCACTTTTGAAAGCTATCAGTTTGTATTTTGACCTTCATCATTCTGTCCACTTGTTGGTTTTAGGTCAGTTATTCTCCCTAAAATCCCTATGATTTTTAACTGAGCTAGCTAGATATATATCTAAGAAAGAATAACACATGAGGCTTTGATTTGGGGTTTGCCATTATCTTACCCCCCCATACCCCTAAGCCTTCTTTCTTACTTCCTGGTCATGTTTTGTAATGGTAAGTATTGCATTTCAGAATAAGAGCTTCGCTATAGAGGAAATCTGTAGGAGTTGGTTCTTACTCAGATTCACAGCTATATTAACATTGACCTCAGTAACTATTCTATGAGATTTTGCTAAGGGTCTCCCCACCTTGGAAGTAGAAGTATCCTGTTCTTCTTTATTTTTGTTTAATTCATTTCAAAAGTAGAATAAAAAAACCCCAAATCTTCGTGAGATATGCCAGAAGAGAGAAATAACAAAGAAGTGTACCTACAGTAATATTCTGGGCCTTGACAGGTAGATAGATCCAACACCTAGTGATGGTGAATGCAAAGGCCAGACAGAAGAGTTTTGATTCTGAAAGAACATGGTACTAAAGGATATCAGAATTGTTTACTGTGACTACAACAGTTTTATTTCAGCTGTAGTCTTAGCCTTGTGGCCTGCTTTCAGCTGCCTGGTCTTGCTGGTTTTTTTCGTACATTCTTCACTTGCAGGATTACAGATTCCTTGTTTCTAAGTGTGGGTCTGCTTATTTCTATGTATTCTACCTGCTGGAAGTAAAACAGGAAATTTAGCTTCTGAATTAAGCTATGCTCAATAACTTTCTGATACTGATTCACTGGATTTTTTTTAAAACCTAATTTGACATTGACTGTGTTCCCAAAGAAGAGAAAAATCACTGACATTTAGAAATTGTTCCCTGTTACACAATGTTCTTTCTCATCAGAGAAAATAAACAAGATACAGGTTGTCAAACATATCTTTCAAAATGCCGCTCAGAATTTTCATTTCAATTTTACTTATTCTTATCTTGAAACTAAATATTAGCCCCATTGAAGTCAGTGTTGAACTCCCTTTCTATAAGGTCAGCAACAAAACAGTTTGTGGCTGTCTTATGCCTCTTAATGTCTTTTCTAAATATCTGTCTCACCAAGTGCTATTATCCTGTCACAGAGACTCTCTGAGACTGATCACAGTTAGCTATACTATTGTATTCAGAAGAGAAGATTTAAAATCTTCGTCATAATACACAATTGGCAGGAGAATTGTGCTCAGAAATATAAGGATTTATTTATTTATTTATTAGGGAAAAAAATGAAACTATGCATTAAACACAAACACAGGAAGCGAGGTCTAGTATCTGTAAAGTTTCTCTAATAGTACTTCAGTAAAAAATACAATCCTATATAATTTCTGTAGCTTTTCAAAAAGATGTTATGATGTGACTACCCAGGCAAACAAAGACATAAAGAAAGGAAGACTGGAAGAATTGTGAAATATACTTGGGAATTTATTTAGGTCTTTTGATAATTATTAGAACATATAAAGGAAGCGATAAATGTGTACATGATGTCTAGGGAAAGCTGACCATCCTTGAAGTTCTTAGAGCGATTAATTCAGGAACTTTTAATCAAGAATTGGCTCTCCTTGAAAAAGAAACATCCATTTGTATGTAGAGATTATATTGTTTTGTGTAGTTTTGTACTGTAGTGCAATCCTTATGTGAACTAGCCTCATTATAACACTAAAAATCACACCCACAGAGCAGAAGACTCCAGGTCAGGTGAAGACCCTTCCTCATGGAGCATGCATAGAGTGAACAGGTGATTGCGCAAACATATGTAAATTATTGACCAATTATTGTTAGCAGGAAGTTCTTGGAAACTTACCAGTTGGTGACTCTGTGTATAAAAGAAGCTTTGAAAAGAGCCTGGGTGTGCTAGCTCTGTGGAAAACCACCTAGCACCCAAACTTGTGCAACTTTGTAATAAAACAGTATCTCATTGATATCCTAGTTGAGTTAGCACTGTGGTCATTATGTTTGGATGGGGGCAAACACACCACAAAGACAGGCTAGGGGCCTGGACCCTGAGATGCCAGTTAACCACCATGAGGCACCAGCTAATGGCTGTGAGGCACCAAAACGTTCTTTATCAGGTCTCTGGCAAACTCTGGCCTTTATTAGATTTTTGTAAGGGCAGTTGCACTTGCCACAAAGCAATAGCTGAAAACTGAAGCCAATCAAATTCAGACAGGAAAACATTCAGGAGCAACTCCATTGCAACAGTTTTCCTCAATGTTTTTTCTTCTTTGAAGCCTTGATGAAGACATGGTAAATCTAGGCTTGTCTGATTTTTCAAGTGTATCTGCTAGTTTAATAAAAACTATTGTATGTTCCCACAAGACCTGCTTTCCTTATGTCAATATTCAGATATGTTTTTAACATATACACTACATTTCATCCAAAAATGAAAGCTTTCTTTCAAAAACCACTGAGTGAAATACTATGAACCTGGTAATGATTCTCAAAGCATGACATTAAGAGTCTCTCTGAGCTTGATTTCCATGTGTAAACAATAAAAAACTTTAACAAATCAGCCCAAAAATATTGGTAGTAAGAAAACCATGAGTGGGGGAGCCACTAATTTCCAAGTCTACCATAAAAAAGTTATATGTTGGTTTTTTTTTCCCTAGAGTAGCTTTCAGTATGAGAATCTCTTTATGACAGGTACAGCTAATGGCCTGTCTCTCCATTCTTTGTGAAATAGGATCTATGAAAGCTAAGAAAGTAAGTCCAGATTTCTACCAAAGTAAACAAAATGTTCCCTATATTTTAAAAATTTTTAACTTTCAAAATTAAAATACCAGTATTTGTAATATGTTTGAAAATGGCAACTAAAGAGCAAATTTTGATAAGATGTCTTCATGTCTTTCAAATGTTAGGCATTTGCATAAAAGCAGCTAGAGGTGAAACTATCTCAGAATCTCCTTGTATTCTGTTGTAGTTTTCAAACATTTCTCTTTCCAATTTGGGAAGAAAACTCCAACATTCAAAATATAAAGTTCAAGTTTTTAAATGTGTCTAGCAGTTGCAGATTAAAACTGTCAAGAATTTATTAGGTAAACTCCTCTCAGAAATGGAGATACGGAAGTTGATGACACTGTCACACTAGTCTAGGATCTGCTGTTCCAAAACTGCTCCTGACCCCCAAAACAGTTGCAATAGCTTGTCAGCTGCAATTTATGTTGAACTCTTGCATACCCAAATGGCAGAGAAGACATTACATCATCAACTGCCAAGCCCCTCAGTAGAGCTTAAAGACAGCATGGGAGGATGTGTCATAAGAACTGCATTCAGCAGCATTAACAGTGTTGATCACTAGCAAAGAAAGGCCAACTGAGGGTTAAACAACAAAGGTGAAAAGTTATTCACAATTCAATGCGTAGCTAGGGTCTGAAGAACTTGGAGTGAAAACAAAGGCCCTAACACATTGGATTTGCATGCACAAATTCCAGAGCTTAAATTGAACCCTCATTTGGTTTATTCCACAGTTTTGACAGGCCCATATGGACACTCTTTCAGTGAGCATGTTAATGTTAATATTAATATCAGATCAGTATGAACCACAAGGTAAATATTGAGGCTAGAGCAAGTTTTGCATTAAAGTTATGATTTGGTCTGCAGATGTTGTCTTCATCCTGCTAAACCTCTGAAGCCAAGATGAGATGTGCTGACAGCCTCTCACTGGAAACTGTTTAATGCCATTTTCTGACTTGATGTTTATCAGTGGTTGACTACTAGGAATGGAGACAGAACTAGTTTTAAGAACAGATGCACAGAGACACACAAATGCATGAAAATCTCAGTGCATCATTATACAGGAGCCAGATCACAAAAATGGCTTTTGGAGGTACTGAAAGGTAAGCAGTGGTTCAGTATTTGTTCTTGAATGAGTCAGTGAGGTTACAGTTAGTACTGTGGGTACAATGACATGTAGTCTCCAGAGCAAAAGAGATAGAATAATGTTATTTCAAAGTTAGCAAAGGCTAGATTAAGGACTGCTGTTTGACATTGCAAATGCTTTTTTGTGGGCTATATTTCAGGGTGCAGCTATGAGAACTGGTTACTATTAAGAATATGTTGAAGTTTGGAAAGAGAGTACAATTTGGGGATAAAGACTTAGATTTACTGCTGTGTTCTGCAAATCCTGCAAGAACACTTTGGATATTCAAGGCACAAAGAGTATCTTAATTTTGAAAGGCTAGGGATACGGTCACTATTGTACTAGATTAGGGTTACGTATAGAGATCCAGTCATCAGGAGAAGGAGGTTTTGCTACATTTCCAAATTCTGTGAGGCCTATGAGGATATCAAAAGATAATTTCTCCAAATCAAAAAAATTAAACATTTATGAATCACCGTATTACAACTGAGTATAGAGGGAAAATTAGGCCTAGAGCCATTCGTGATTGAAGAGTTCAGATTAATGTCCTCACAGGACTTAAGTTATATGAGTGAAAATATCCAACCATAATAAGTCCCATTATTCTTTCCTAGATTTCTTTCTAGCATGTATATGACAATATGTTTCTGTTAAAATTATAAACATACCATGGAAAAGAAGAAAAACCTCACTGTTACGCATATATCTGTTTAAGTTGGTAGTACATCAACTGCACCGGAGCTGATGGAAAAATCATCTCTCAGAATGGGGAAAGAAAATTCAGAAAATATTAATTCAATATATGTTAAATATATCTCACAGTTTGATTACTGAGTTCATTTAACACACATATATGAGCTTGGCTTTCTTCATAACTTTGCAATTCAGTTTTACAAATTTTATGTTTGATGCTTCATGTAGGATAAGAATCAAGCTCCAAGACTTACAGTGTAAACTGGGCACAGAAACACCAAGCAAAGCAGAGTTACTCTGTATACACACCAACATCCCTGAGATAAGAATACGTCCCACTCTCTTGGAACAGAGTGATGAGAAAGACTGAGCTGAGAATAGCCTTGTGTACATACAAATGTTTGCTCTTCTGAGTACAATCTTCCTAAATCTTGCATATTCTGACAGATCCACTAACCAATGGTTTTCCAGTGACATAACTAGTAATAAAGGGCAGTAGAGTTCAAGATATTTTTCTCCTCTTTCTTTGGCAATTGTTAGTCTATTTTCATTGAGATGTATATCATGTTTTTGAGATAGAAAATGAGATATAGAACATTATGTTATCATGTTGATAATTTTTAATGGTTAGATAGGAGCTATTTGTTTATCATCTTCTAAATCTAAAATAACCTCTTAGTATGTGCTTGAGACTTAGTGTTATTAACATGTGTTCAGAATTGTGATTCTAAAATAAATTTTGAAGAATTTTACTACTATTGCTTATTCATCTAAAAAGTCACTGAAGGTTCATTATTTTTATTTTCTTGCTTAAAACTACTTTTCATTTAAACTGATGAACAAAACAAATAATTTAAAGGTCTAGCTACAGTACATAAATGTTGTCTAGTCAAGGCAAATAGTTTGAATTTAACCAATAGGAGAAAATACAATTGTCAAAGTTGCTTAAAAAGTCAAGTAATTAGTATATTTCCAGGAACTATATTTGCTGGACAGCATAAACATGAATACTGTGAAGGTTTCCATTCACAACATAAACTACATGAAAACAGTACTCTATAGAATGCTTTATCAAGTGTAAACAAAGATGTAAAAGACTAAGAACTGATTATGTGGCTAAGTGCCACAGTGCATCAGTGCCTCTACTCCAGCCTTGAAGAGACACTGATACCACTGAGTATTTCATTAGCAACATTTCTACATGTACTAGCCAACACAATATAAAAGTGTATCATAGAATAATAGAATGGTTTGGGTTGGAAGGGACCTTAAAGGTCATCTAGTTCCAGCTGCCCTGCCATGGGCAGGGACACCTCCCACTAGATCCACTTGCACAAGGCTCCACCTAACCTGATTTTGAACACATCCAACAATGGAGCATCCACAGCTTCTCTGGACAAACGGTTCTTTTGTCTCACCACCCTCAAGATGAAGAACTTCTTCCTAATTTCTAACCTGAATCTACCCTCTTCCAGTTTGCATCCATTACCCCTTGTCCTATCACTACAAGCCTTTATACCACAGTATATTATTTTTCCTTTTAATTTCTCTCTGGAATCATTACAATGTGAATGAATAGCAAAGACATGATGAAAAACACAGTGAAAGGAAGACACGTCCTATCATTGTGAAATTAGTACTGAAGATAAAATAATTCTATATTATAAAAGCAAAAAATGCTTTTCACTCTTCATAGGTGAACCCCTTTTTAGTGATTAAGAAATCTGATTAAAAATTATACGTTCTTTTATCACAGTAAAGGCAATTTTCTGGTGCATGTTATTAGCGTGGTAATGACTCCTCGTCTCTGATACAGTGAAAGGTACACGGTGGTTACTTAAGTGCTTCTTTACTTCTTGTTGAGTGTTAAGTTAGTCCGTACATCCCTAAGGTGATGAACATTAAATGACATCCAGGTTAAAACAAATATAAATAAGCACATTTATTCATATCAGCTAGAATAGATAATAAAGTAACAAATTCTATAAAAACATAGATGAACAAAGAAAAAAAAATCATATTTACTCTGATTGTGTCAAGATTACTTTATAAAAATCTCTCTTCCCCCTCTTTCACTCTCACTAGAGTTGATTTGCTGCCTGTTTCTTAAAAGATGGCAGTCACAATATTAGCTTTGTGTCTCATGCTGCGTTTTTTATTGGAGACTGATAAAAGCACTTATCCATGGGAAAGAACGTCCTTTCTCTCAACAGAAGACATTTCATGATTTTGCCCTCAGGGACTACCCTCAGGTATTCATCTTGGAAGATCTTGTTAGCTTATTTAACCTGTTTCCCATTCAGTTCTTCTGGTGAGTTCAGGCAGATTTAATGTCTTATCCCAAAGTTAATTTTATTCATTTTCATCTAGGAGTTCCTCTCACTGCACTTCTTAATTAAAACTTCTGGATTAAAACACACATTGGTCTTCCTCACATATACAAATGACACTCTCTAGACTTGATATGATCTCCTGCGATTTACTATGACTCAACAAAGGTTAAAACTCTTCCTGAGAGAGTCCTGAGTGCATCTCATAGAATCATAGAATTGTAGAATGGTTTAATTTGGAAGGGACCTTTAAAGACCATCTAGTCCAACCCCCCTGCACTGAGCAGGGACATCTTCTACCATATCATGTTGCTCAGAGGCAAGTCCAACCTGACCTTGAATGTTTCTAGAGATGGGACATCTACCACCTCTCTGGACAACCTGTTACAGTTTTTAACCACCCTCAGTGTAAAAAATTTCTTCCTTATACCTAGTCTGAATCTATCCTCTTTTAGTTTAAAACCATTACCCCTTGTCCTGTTGCAATAGGCCTTGCTGAAAAGACTTCCCTCACCTTTCTTATAGGACCCCTTTAAGTACTGAAAGGCTGCAATGAGGTCTCCCTGGAGCCCTCTCTTCTCCAGACTGAAAAACCCCAACTCTCTTAGCCTTTCTTCACAATAGAGGTGTTCCAGATCTCTGATCATTTTTGTGGACCTCCTGTAGACCCACTCCAATCCACTCCATTGCCTTTTCCATGAGTTTAGTTAAAGTAAATTTAGGACTTCAACTGGCTGAGGCCAAGGTCGTCTCCTTCACTGACAAGAGCTGCTGGGAAGTGAGCTAGAAGCAAAGGTCTTAACCTTTTCCCTAGGAGATGCTTTTAGTCAGAGCCTTTCTGGCTTAGTCCCCACCTGAGCTACATCACATCTGTGACAGCTACATCTGTACCTGGTCCTCTACCTCCCTGACCCAGACCTGGACATGACTTTCTGGTATGACCTTGACTCATCACAGTAACCTTGCTGGATGATCACTGGCCTGAGACTGGTCCTGATGCCTGTTTCCAGACCTGATTTTGCGTCTGATTTTCCTGGTTCAATATCCTGACACCTTGCAAGTGAGGCCACTGCTCCAGCTGCCTTGCTCCATCCTTGCTCCCAACTCCCCTTCCATCATGGCACAGCCTTCCCTTGGGACTCCCTGACATGCTCCTTCCTTTGGCGATTCATTGACATGTTTCACTGTGAATTGTGTTTGGACTTTTTAGTCCACATGAATCTATGAATTATTACATTTGATAGAAGCTACAGAAGCAAGTAGTTCAACATTACTTCTTAAGACCAGACACTGGCTTTCCCCCTTTGTGGATGTTTGGAGAGTGACTGGTTCTCAGTCCTTTTGCTGTAAAAACAACTAGTACTACACCCTCCGTCACAGCTTCTGAGCACCAGTTTGGGTTTGGTCCCTAAAGGTCTGTACATGATATCAGTTACTACATAGAGGGACTTTTACTGCCTGTAGAATGCAATTGTCAGATAAATAGACGTATAAGTATATCCTCTACCTTTTGGTATGAGAGTATGTATTATTTCTTGTAGCATAGCAACCAGTAATGCATTAAGTTTATTCCAGTTTACAGTATCTCAAGAGTTTGATGAGATAAAAGTAAGATGTTATAAGCCATGTTTGCAAAAAGGTGTTAGTCTAGATTTGCATCAAACATCAGAGATATACATAACGCTATTCATGTAAGCCTGAGGACAGCACAACATAGGAGTAGAGAGAAGTACAATGACACAATGGGGAAGAGCATAGATTAAAACAGCAAATGAGGGAGAATTTAAAAAAAATATGGAAATAGTAAAATGGATAAAAATAAGAATGCTTGAAAGTCAAAGGAGAAATAAGTCTTTTTCATGAAGGAAAATAACATTAATCCAGAAAAGCTTTATAATCATTACCACCAATATCTGAAAGAGCTGCAAAAGGACTGTTAAATAATTTATTATTACAAAGCATAGTTCATCTGCTTAGTCTCCTCTGCAGTGAGTGCTAATATGTTTCACAAAGTTCAAAGATAGAGTATAGGGTTGTAATTCTGTATTTGATATAAAGTCTTCTGGTAACATGTATTTCTAATTGCATTTTTTATAAAATGGAAAAATAAAACACTTAGAATAAATCTGCTTTTTACTATGTGCTCACACTTAATGGACAGTAGAATTAAATTGTAAAAATACATATATATAAGAAGGTTAAATATGAAGAGGTAATATTATATCCTGTCTTATAATAACTACATCATAGTTCATAACAATTTTTGCTGAAAAAAACCCTGTATTTTCTCACCTTTTATTACTTTTACCATTTTAACAGTAATTCTCAAGATTTTTTTGTCCTATTTTCAGATTTCAAATAAAGTCACTGATGAATCAGACAAGCACTGATTTTCTACCTTGACATCTAGCCGAAGACTAGGATCTCATTCTGCAAACCCTTTATGGATTCTTAGATAGATCTATGAGCACTTCTGAGAGGAATTCTTTTTGCTTTCAGTAGTTCTATTTCTTTCAATTATATATATGCTAAAGAGACTTGCAGGGCTCAGCTGTACAAGCTGCTAAAAATTGTACCTACCAGAAAAAGAATATTTATATTTAGGCAATTCCTTGTTACCTCTGTGCAACATATCCGTTGCTTTTAATGACTGGCCATTACAAAAGGAAATTGTGCCAGATTTTGCTGAAGATACTTGGATACTGTGTGCATCACCAGGTTTTGTGGCATGCATTCCAGCCATTAGAACGCCTATCCTGAATCCTGGCAGCTCTGCCTCTGCTGCTAGACTGGGGAGAGCCTAAACATGGGAGAAACTTGGCCTTAGGCTATCTCAGTATCCACAAATCTTTGAAGAAAATTAAATGTGAAACAACCTGGATGTTTCTTACTCACGTAACATAGAAAGGAAACTGTATTTAAATATAACCCAAATGTCTTCTGTTCTCAAATTGCATACAGTACCATTAAAAATATGATTTAGAGTGACAGGTTTCTTTTGTCTTAAAAAAAAAAATGAAGAAAAATTATGAAGAATCTATTAGATGTGTACAGTCTAATGTCCAGGATGTAACTATATATGTTTTTTTCCAGATGGTTCTTCAAACCAAGGCTTAAGTATGAAAAAAAATTGAAATAGTACAAATAGCTCTTTGAAGATTACTTTTGTATATGCCTCAGAAAAACATGGAATGGAAGATAAATAAAAATAACTCAGTGCAACACAGTATAAAATCTGACACTTCAAAACAACAGGTTCTTTTATCCCCAGGGAGATAAACAGAACTGTTGAAAACTACATTAGGGATATTTTATGGTATAGTCTTCACATCTAGGAAGGAACTCTGGCTGTCTGCCACCAGCTTCTGAATTAGGCAAGCATCTTCTTACAGCAAGAAAACTCATGCTTATTTGGCAACATTTCAGGGATGTTCTTTCTTCAATACTGTAGCTTGTAATGGAAGTTTTCTTCAAAAGGTTAATAAAGCCAGACAAAATTTTGAAACTTTTGGATAGAAAACAAAATTGATGTATGATTTCTTTTCTTTTCAGTTTAGTTTCTTATTTCCTACATACCTCCTCTAGTCTATCATTTTCTACCTTTTAGATTTTGAACATGTGAATTTGAAACACATTTCAGCCTAAATTCCTCCAGATTATTCCTCCAGATTTCATGACAATTGCTATATGCTGAGTAGAGAAGAAATGCTCAAATATCTCCTTTGCGGTAAAGGCTTCAGCATGACTGTACTGTATTATTATTACAAATACATGGCATTTGTAAAAGATGGAGATATAAATTGCACAGTAATTGAAAATATTAAAACTTCTTTGCTATAGACAGAATCAATTAAACAAAGGTTTACAGTTTGCATTGCTCATGAAAAGACTTGTATATAAATTTACTTGGAATTATATTTTCCATTTTTTTCTCTATCAGTTTATATGAATGCATGAATTGCATGATGAGATTTGCTAATCTATACAGAAACAAGCAAGTAAAGCGGAGATTCTGTCTGCATTTCAGTTACACAACTAGTGGCTCGGTAGAATGGAAAGAAATAAGTAAACTTTAAACTAGCTGGTGCAAGTACCACAAGTTGTGTAGACGCATGATCACAGAACAGCAAGCTAATTTGCTCTAATTCCATCTGTATACCACTGTAAAGTAGGAGTTACTCTAGAAGCTGAATGAATATACTATTTTTTGTGTAAACAGCTTGATCAAACACACATACCATGATCCATAAAGCATTTATTTAGAGTTTTTGTAATGGCTACTCTCCAAATAAAATTTGCAAGCAGGAAAACCCAGTCCTTTTGTCATCATTCCCTAACAGAGAGTTTTATCCAGTTATGACAAAAAACAGAAGCACTGTTACTAAGTTGCTGTTCCATATTACAAATGAAATATGAGATAAGATTAAGTGAATACTATGTTAGTATTCTTGTTTGAGAGAAAGGTTGATCACTCTGGATCCTGTATTTACTCAAGCAGAGGAGAGACTTCACTATATAATATGCCTTTATTTTATAAATACTATATATCATACAATATGGTGTAATGGCTCTCCATAAGAAGGTCCAGTTACTTAACAAATCTTCATGTTTTATCTTTTTCTTTTGTTCTTTTGTGTGTGTGTGCTGAATTGCTATCCGTTTTATCCATAAGCATGTTCTTTTACCAATCTTATTGCTACAGCAAGGACAGAACTGAGTGGCTGAGTGGGTTGCAGCATAATTGCAGATGGGATGCACACTGTGAAAAAGCTGATGTTTTAAATGTCAAGTCAATTTTAAGGGGAAAATGGCCTAGAAAAAACATAGATCTATGATTTAAGGACACTATTTTTAAACATCTGATTGCTGGTAACTGAAATAATGTTCAGACTTTAAGCAATTATGAAGCAATCCTATGATTTTGAAATTCAAATTGATACCTTGTAAAGGAGAGTCAACACTTCTTTTAATATTGCCAGATGCCTGTGTTCAGAAACTATGAAAAAAAGATGTCAGGAAATAATAATTTTGATTGAACAACCTGCTTTTAAAAAGAATTATTTACTTTCTTCATACTTGCATAACAATTTAAATTACTTGGTCCCGCATTGTAAGAATATTAAGATTGAAGTTGAGCTCTAAACAACTTGAAAATGGGAAAGTTTATAACATTAATTTTTCCCTCCTGTCAGTTGAACGTAATATTGTTTTCCTCCTCAGAATCACACAACATACACTACTATTTGTATCCCTTTGCCAGATCTCTTAAGATTTTTTTCTTTAGCTTCATCTTACTTACCATGAGTTACCCAAACCTGCACTTCATACAAAATCAGTATTTTGTACTGGTGTCTTTTTAAAACTACTATTATAACATCAAAACACTTCCTAGATATGTATTAATACATTTTTGACAGTGACCCTGATATTAAGTGGCACTGTTTTTCTGTTTGCTGTGTTTATAAATAGAGATGAAAACCAAAATCATTTAAAAAGTGTGTTATTTTTGCTTGTCAGGCATGGAGGTGTATGAACTTGATATTTTAGCACTCTCAGTGTTTTAATACAGCTGTATACATGCAAAGCACAGGTTCAATTCATTTAAACTGCAGCAAATGAACACAGCAATTCGGCAAATATGGCATCAGGTTGCTTCTGTAAGGCAAAGAAACAGCATTACACTGTCAGACAGAACTTGGTAAATAACAGAATCACAATATAGGAAACTAATGCATATCTCCATGGTTTTTTACGTTAATCATAAGAAATCTCATTTTCTCTTTGTTTTCACTGTAAATACACATAATTTCTGCAACGACACACACTGATTGTAACAGGGATCTTAAATGTGTAGTCAGATCTTAAACATCATTCTGCATGTGTACAAGGAGGTGAATTCAAGTTACGGAAATGACTATTTTAGAGTTTAATTGCATGGTAAAATTCACATTATATATATACAGGTAGTTTGGTGTTCTTGATTCCTGTGGAAATACATTTATAATAACAATATTTGAAGCCATCAGTGGTTTCTAAGCTTCATGTCTCTGATTTTAGACAGGTTGGGTTGTCCTGGCTTGAGTGAGAACAGAAATAATTCCGTTCAGTGATTTTACTTTTCAGCTCAGTTCTTCTAACTGACTGCACTGTCTAAAATTAGCAGCCTGTTTTCACAGGCAGTGTCTGCTTCTAGAAGTGATAACACCCCATGTTTAGAGTTACTACCAAGGATTGTTGTGCAGACCAAGGCCACTGCTGGATCTTGTGTACCACACTGGGGAGTGCAGAAAGTGAAAGGCCACACCTGAAGGGAGGAGCAGACAGGACAGGTGACCCTAAACTGACCAGTGAGGGATTCCATCCCATAGATGTCATATTTGGTATAAAGCTGAGGGATCACAAGGGTCTTGACCCCTTTGTCAGCTTTTGCTCAAATCCTCTTCCAGTTTCCTTACATCCAAGGAGGACTCTGTTTTGCCTTTGATTCCAGTCTGTGTGTTCCCAAATCCAGTAACAGAATCCAGCTCCTGAACACAGTTCTTGTCTGCCACTGGGACCGGTCTGGGACTTTCCCAGTGCCTGCTCCACAGCATCAGTGGTGACAGTGACATAGATGTAATTACCATCAGGGGGGCTTGGGTTCGATACTGGGTTTGTATATATTCCATCTGTTACTACCATTTTCATTAAAGCTGTTCTAGTTTCCTTCTGTAATTGCTAAGTCTCTCTCTCCCTTATTTCCTTTCTCTTCCCCTTTGGGGAGGGAAGGGGGTTAACAGAGAGCATCTATTATAGGTCTAAGGGGCTGCCCTGACACTAAACCCTGACATGGATGTACTTACAGGCTTAGTTTATACAAGTTTATGCAATGACATGCATTGGTAATAGAGCAGAAGAGGAGTGCCAGAATAATATATTCCATTAGCAGCTTCCTTGCTCATCCTTGCTTCTGTCATCAGCAGCTTACTCACTTCCTGACTCTCTCCATGGTGCCAGAAGCCACAGGACCCCCTACTGGGGGCAAGGAGGACAGGGTTGTTGTGGATCTGGAAATCTGCTTCCTATTGCTTCCCTGGAGTAGGGACAGGTGATCTCAAGCTGAGGGATGAAATGGAGCTCCCACTAGGCTGGAACAGGAAGGCTAGGCAGCCTTTATTGGTGCCCTCAGGGCCCCAAAATTTAGAAGGTGCAGTGAGGTGAGTACCTATCTACTGCTGCCCCACCACACTTGTGTCTCTGAAGAGTGGTCTTGCATGGAATAATTTCTCTTCTACTTCCTCTTCTTGTTTGAGAGGATTCTCAATCCATCTGCTTTCTTGTCCAAGGAGGTTGTTTTCAGTCCAGTGCAGATGGGTCAGGTAAATTTAATAGTTTTACAGAGTCTTAAACACAGGGTACCAAGTTTGCAAACTATTATAAAACCATGGAAAATAGTGGTTGATCACAGACAGAAAACAGATTTCATACATGTTTTGAAAGCAGCTTTTGAAATAATGATAATGTGTACAAATAAGTTAGAGGAAATTCAGCTTGTGTTCATGTATTCCGGAAAATTTAGGGGAATTAAAATATAGACAATTAAAATCAGGAACAATTTAATAACACTTAATAGTTAAATAGTAATTTTCTCTCCAAGTAGCCCAAAACATTTTATCTGTTTCTATCTAGTAATGAAATCCTAGTATTTGTGAGATGATGTGACATCTGCTCCACCATAGTCTTATAAACCAGTTTGCACAGAAAGAAATGAAGAAATATTTCTTCGTTTGCAAGGTCAAAAGTTTGCAATTGTAGAATATGAAGGGAAAATGTAAACTGGAATCTGGCTAGAATTAAAAAACAACAATTTCTTTTCTACTGAAACATTCCAAAGACTCTTTCCTGGCTAGCAGCAATCAGTGTATTACCCTCCAGACTCATTTGAATGATGAAATTGGAATGAAGAAGGTATAAACAATGTATTGCAAAAGGTAAAATATGAACTTTTTAAAATTCAAGTTTCAAAAATATTAGACACACTTCATTTACCATGCTTTTATATCACAAATTTTTCTGCAAAATATGAAGAGTTTGTCTGTAGTTTGCTTCACTGATTCATTTTAAAATTATGTAGGCCCTTTGCAAATGCTTTCATTTCAGAACCAATGTTTCCTTTGGAAACTGACGTATTTCTAAATAGTCTATGTCCTGAAACAATTTGAAACTGTGCAATTCTGAAAGACATACAGCTTTACAGTGATTGCAAGAGAACTCAGATTTTTTCAGTTTTAAATGTCCTTGTTTAATATCCTGTTGGAGATTAAGTCCATCATCTCAGCAATTTTTTCAACAATTTTTCTCTTATTAGCTTGAGCACATAAAACATTTAGAAAATTAGTTTGAAATTTTAACAATTCTGTCTTCTCTGGTGATACTACAACACACAGTATTCAAAGCATCTTTTTCTCTAAAGAAGAAACAAAAAAAGAACCTAAACTTGCCACTGAAGAAAGTAATACTGCATGTTTTACCATTTACTTTGGACAATATGTGGCATAACTGGATGCAATTTATCACCATATAATACCATCAAATTGTGAAGTGGTGTTATACTGAATTTTCGATGGTTATCAATAAACACCAGAATGTTGTGAACTACCAATTCCTATGCAATATGTGTGAGCAGTTATTTCTGAGAGGAATGCATCAATAAATGAGAAAATCTAATTCACACAGAGCTATAAAGTTTAGACATATGTAAGAAGAAAAATACGGTTTGTCCAAATTACTCCTCAAACTCCTCTTTTTTGCCCAGGTTGAGTTCAGTTTTTAAAAATGTGCTACCACTATAATGGAAAAAAACCAACCTATCAAACAAACAAATTTTTTTTTTCATTGCCTGGTTTTTGATTCTTAATTTATCAGTATTACCTAATGTAGTGAAGGAAAAACATCATAATATCTCCTGTAGCCAAATGTTCCTCAAACCTAAAGGTCTTCCTTCATCCTTCCCAAAGCAGTTGAAGGAACTATGAAGCACTGGTAATCATAAATTCCCATGCAAATTTGTTTCTAAGAAAACCCAACTAAATAAAGTTTGAGATTCTTTCATCAGGGCTACTTTATCAGTCTGTCCTGGGGAGATGGATTTAGTTTCAGTTTTTTCATTCCATCAGGATGATAATAGCAGCAGTCTATAGTCATTTGAGCATCCTATCTGTGTCACTTTTCATCGAGTCCTTAAAACTGCTTTGGGGATTATTTTTCCTTTGTCCACTGATGGTTAATTCCTCTAATCCCAAATCTTCCAACCTTTGAAACACTTCAGCTGTACAGAATTAGCCTCTCTAAATTACTCTCCTTCACACCTTCATATTCTGTCACTCTGTATATTCCACACAAATAAGTTATCCTCCAGAAGCATACATTTCCACATTTTACATCATTTTTATATATATATATGAAAGTGATGAGAGTCTAATCTGTCCATAAGTAATTTCACTGAAGATGGTATTGTCATAATGGGTTCAATTCATTTGTTCCCTGTTGACTCCTTTATGACAAGAAGTCAAAATCCATTTGAATTACTTTGGGATATTCTGCATGATGTCCATCTATGAGTGCAGAATGGTACATACCTACTGTAGGCTCTTTGTCAGATATGTCAACCCATTTAAATGTCTCAAGGCATCTCAAATGCTTTTGCTTATAACGCAGAATCAAACACTCCACTTCAGCGAATCATTTTTCTGTGGGACTGAGATAAACATTTAACTTTAAACAAAGCTTCATGGTACCTCTGAAGATGGAAGGTATCCCTGCACTTCTGGAGTCTGTTCAGTAAAACACTTGATATGTCCTCATACAACTGATAAAATGACTAACAAAATATCAAGCTGACACTCTTTCAAGAAAAACAGTAAACATGGTTCTCCTAAATCTACACTGCAGAAATAAAACATACAAACCACATAAAAGCAAGGCATCCAAAAGTAAGAAATCAGATTGTATGATCTGATAATCAGGGCATTAAACTATTCAGAAATTATTATTGTTTTTTGTTCAATCCAAAATGCCAGTATACTAAGTAGATAGGTATTTTAAGAAGTTGTCTCATCTGCTATAATTGCTTAGTAGGGCGTTGTTGTATATTGTTGTTTTTTTTTTAAATTATGTCAGTTGCTTTACTGCCCTGTTTTTGAAGCAGGGTTTCTATGTTAGCAAAAAAAACCCCAACCAAACTAAAAAAACCCTTTCAGTATATTTCTTTCACACTTTGTCTTCAAAGAACTATTTATTCTTGTACTGATGTTGATCTCTTATAATGGGGAAAATGTCAATAATCTTCAGTAAGAATGGTGAGATGCAGCCTCAGAATTTCTAGGTTTACTAGTGTAGCCTTGTAAAGGTCTATAGTTGAATAACAAGACTAAATACCTGCTACCCTGGTGACCTAAGGATATTCAATTTACAGCAGCAGTCATAACTACTGTTCCTTTGTTCTGCAGAAAAACTATCAAGGAGTACCAGATGATGTTTTTACTGACCCGTCTAAATGAGTCAGAAATACAGGAAAAAAAAATTAAAATAAAGAGAAAATTTTCCTCTGGAGACAATTTACAAAAATGCACGTTTAGCCTTCCTCAAAGGTTCACTTTTGTGTTACTTAGGTAACAAAAAGATAAGGCCTTGCAGAAATAGCTTCTTGTTAAAATAATCACATTTTAGCTGGGCACTATATTTACGCAGTATTTTAAGACTTTTAGATGGGAAAACTGAAGCCTAAAAATGAAAATCACAGTTGAGCATTACCAAGAGAATCAGTAGTAACATACCATGAGGTTTTTGAAACTCATATAGCCAGATACAGTTTTAATACTGTATTGCTTATACATGGCCTTGTGGTATCCTACATAACAGGTTTTATTGGTTTCTCCTAATGAATAAAGTAAGAAAATATTATATTTCTTCAGTAATATAAGTTTCAGATACTGTAATCAGAACCTGAGTCCATGGAGGATTAATAAATAAGTACTTCTAATGTAATTTGATCAACCCTTACAGCTGAATACTTCAAGCCTCAGAATTTTAGTGCAGGATTTTAATTTCTTTTTATCATATCTAGTAGAATCGAGTGTGCTAAAGTGGAAACTAAAGGTTAACTTTCTGTTCCTTTGCCTTTTTGGCAGAAACTTATGGTATTTCTAATGCTTACAGTAGCTTACATCAGACAATCCCTGTGCTTGTCTACTGATCACATTTATTATTTTAATTTTGTTTTCCCCAGATGGCTTAGGAAAACTATATAGCTTAAGGAGTCCAGTAAGAACTTCTCAGACTTCATGTTAAAAGAAAAAAAGCATGTTTATAATGATGTTATTCTCAAGTCAAAAACAATCACTGTTTTAAAATCATTGTAATTTTTTCCCCAAGATCTGTCATGTGCCTATATTACAGTTATTAATTACATGTGATCAGCTCATCACTTCACTATAATTCCTATTTGCTTATCTCCATTTTGTTGTTCCCTTTTTAACTCTACATCTCCATGTCACAAAAGCTGCTTCTCTTTTTTCTTCTTAGTATGTTTTATTTCTTTCATATTTTCCTTTTTTATTTATGCATTTGCCTCCTAACAGTTAGTTGGGATCTACTTTACATATTGCCTCTGTCACAGAACCTGTACTGAAAAAGGGGGAAGGTATGAGGAAGAAGGAGTGAGAGAGAAACCACTATTTATTCTCTCCTTGTTCCACTCAGTTCCTTGCTGAAGGACAAAACATAGCCAATGGCAACAGTAAGGCAAGGAGGAGTCTGAAGTGAAGCTCAGCCTGGGAAAGAGGAGAGGAAATGTACAGGTTGAATGTTTGTCTTTTTGTTTCTATTGATACTACTTAGGTCAATACTTATTCATTGTCAATTGAAATAAATATTTATAATCAATTTTCCCAAAGTCAAGTATGCTTTTCCTGCAGTGGTAATTGGTAAGCAATCTCCCACATCCTTGTCTTGACCCCTTATATTTTTTTATTCCTGTTTTTCCTGTTTTATTCACTCCTTGGGGTGCTGGAGGAGTGAGCTAGTTAAGATTAACTGACCAAACAATGGCAGCTCAAGATGTACACAAGATCTTTTTCTACACCCTGAAGAAGGATTGTCTTGGTTTAACCTCTGCTGGCAGCTAAACACCATCAGCTACTCACCCACCACTCCCCTCACCTTCCTAGGGGATGGTAAGAAGAATCAGAAGGAATAAAAAAGGCAAGACCCCGGGGTCTGAGATAAGAACTTAATAAAACAAGAAAGAGAAGAAAACAGCAGTAATAACAATAGTACTAAGGAAACAATATACTAAGTGGGTAATAGAAACAAGGAAAAGCACTACCTGTGCACACGACACCAACTTCCCCTGTTCCAGCCACCCTGAAGCAAGCTAAAAACAGCTGACCCTAGGCCAGCTCTCCCTTTATACAGGAGTTTGACCAAGTATGGTATTGAATATCACATTGGCTGGTTTGATTGTTTATCCGGCTGTGGCCCCTCTCAGCTGCAGCCCCTCCCAACTGATTGGGCCAGCAGCTGTTTGTAATAATTAACCCAAACCCAGGGCAAGAAATTATACTAAAACGATATCTCTGGTGCACTATCTCCGAAAAAACATGGATGGAAATATATCTACTTCTGAAAGTTTTCAACCTTAAGCCAGGTAAGAACTGATCTAACATACTAAGTTGGTGTTTTTTCCACTTATTTTTTTTTTATCCTTTTCCCTCTCTTTCCTTTTAATTTCTGCCATTTTCCCATAGTTTTCCAGTTCTTCTAATTTTCTTTCTCATTTTTCTGTGTCTTTAATATGAAGAAGGAAATACGCAAACTTAATTTTGTACTATCACGGACAAATTTTTAGTCATGTGTGCAATAAACTGCATCTTTAAACTATATATGTCACTGTAGCTCCATTAGTGTTACTCTAACCATATTATTATACAGCAACTGAGATCTGGTCCAGAATTCTTTATGGTACTTAATGTAGCTTTTCTCTTCATATGTAATCAACTGATAATTAAATTATTGTGTTCAGACTGAGGGCCTCAGAATAATAAACTGCCACTTTTGGTTTTTACCACCCTATGATGTAATTTAATAAAATTAATGTTATTATTCTTGTCATGTTTAAGTTAACATAAGTTATTAAGGTATAGCTCTTTAAAAATTTTTTTAAAGTAATAAGAAAAAAATGAAAATTAACTTTTGCTGATTTACAATGCACTAGATCTTTTTCCTTCTGTTTTTCCCTTGTGCTATTTTTACTATTAAAATAGTACACACAACAGAATGTAACTTATATTTACATAAAACATCAGATGCTCTTGTAAAGATTACCGAAACAGATGACAGTTTATTGTCAATGGCATTACCTGAATTGGTTGTCAACGTCATAACATAAATGAGTATACATTGTCATAATGTACTGGCAATTCTGAGGACAGCAATCTTCATAAACCCCAGTTAGACAAAACTATGCAAATAATCATATATCTTGATGAAGATGAGTAGACCATGATCTGTGTTTTAGCAGCAGTATGACAAAAAGAATATATTACAATTAGTATTCATTGGATTCCATAAAAACAAGTCTAGAAATCTTTTGAAAAACAGTAGATCTATACATAGGTACTGTCTTAGATGATTTAAATGAAACATAGAGACCTACAAAATGAAATATACAATGAATCCATCAACGGAACATTTTCTGTGCTTGTAACTATTCAGAATAGATTTCTGTAATGAAGATATATTTCAACCATTTTTCTTTTGTTGTTTTATGATTTGCAGTTTTCGCTATTTTATCTTTGTAATTGAATTTGTACAGTCCTGAGATCTCACGATAGAAAATGTAAGCAGATACCTCTCAGGAATAATAAACTGAAACACAGTTGGCATAAACACATTTGGTGCTGACACCCAACTGACTGGTGTGTGGGCAGCAAATTAAACACCAGCTTGCAAAGCAAAATGGTAGTATAACAGAGCAGGGAGGTGATCATCTGTCTCCATATGGCTGTGATGAGACCACACGTACAACCCTGAATGTAGTATTTTTCTGCGTGTTTCAATACCACGGTGATACTGACTAAATGGATCTTTATTCTGAAACATATTCATTGATATAGTTCAAGATCTTCTGGAAACCTTTGTGAGATATGCACTTCTTAATTTCTGTCAGCAATATTCCATAATACTACTCTTGTGCTTGCATTCCACAGTGGCTATGTGTGCATTTCAGTATTCCACTGAAGAATATATAATGAAAATGTGTTCAAACAGTTCAAGTATTACTTTCTTTCAAAAATAATCTAATTACTTCAGGAATTATACTTTTAATTAAGAACTAACTTTTTGAACAGAATTCTTATTAAGCTCTCACAAAACACAAACCCCTCTATCTCTTGCCCAACATGAAAGCATAAAGGACCCAATTCTATTTTTTTTTTTTTTCACCTCGTGAATGCTATAGTTTCCAAAATGAGAGAAAACTGGGGAAAGTGCTAACTTAACTATAAGTAATCTTCACTTTCAGAGTATTTTGAGTTCCAGGTTTGGGTTTACTACATATGTAAGTAGTTTTGAGGTTATTTTGATCTATCTACATCTGCTGTAAGCTTTGTTATTAACATGACATCACTAAAGTGGAAGGGTGGACTAACTAAGGTTCAGCTCTATTCTAGTCTATTTTAGTTTTTATTCTTCTCTCAGGCCAAGAGGATGTGTAATCACTACTTTAGAAGTGCATTGCCTCCTTGATGACATGTTTATATCAGGATGATTTGTACCAGGAGAACAAAGCAAAGTAGCCAGATTAGACACTGCCCTGTTCCTCTTCACTAAGAACAGAGCTCTTTTGTTTTGATTTGAACAATAATAACTTTTTTCATTATTGTCATTGCATCTAGTACTTAACCAAGGGTGGGTCTACTCTACTCATCCATTGCTGGGACATAAAGTATGATCAGTGTAAACTTCACCTACAAAAAAAAAAAAAAAAGAGACAGGAGATGAAATTAAGGACTATAAATATCAAAAATTCAAAATAAAAAATTAGCTTTCTTTGTAACACAATGTGTCCATTTTCTTACAATGAACCTAAAATATGTCCCTCAGGCCAAGGTAAAAAATTATATTTCAGAGAATGCCTTGTGGTCTAGGCAGTCTATTCATGGCATGAAGAAAACATTTTAAAAGGATGCCTCTCAACAGTATAGATGTATTACGAAGGGAGGTTCTGTGAAGTTTCTTGACACAAAAGCAATCGTTGCAATGTTATAGAAATGCCAAAATGACCAAATGTACTTTTGCTGGGCTCCCCAGTTCAAGAGAGAGTCCAGCAGAGGGCAACAAAGGTGACTGGGAGACTGGAGCATCTCTTACGAGGAACGGTTGAGAGAACTGGGACTATTTAGCCTGGAGAAGAGAAGACTGAGAGGAGACCTTATCAGTGGGGAGACCCATTTCTAGGTTTCCTTCAGATGAGTGCAGTATTAAAATTAATTAAAATAACTGTTGAGATTACAGTGTTATCTAAACAACTAGTGAAATAAGATAGGCATCTGTACTTTAGCTTTTACTTAAGAGTTACTAGTCTAGTCATTTTAACCATGTGACGTGGATCTGTATTTCTCCTTGGAAGTACAATTTCCTATTGTGTATTCAGAAGTATTTTAATAGTTTGGCATTCTTTTCCTTATTTGTTCTTGCTCTTACTGTCATTTCGTATTATTTCAAACATTACATTGATTTAGAAGTTAGTGCTAGTTTCTTTTATGCTATTTGCTTTTAGGAATAAATCACCCTTTTTAAGTTATATGTTTTTTCCTTTTGTGGGTGTTTTTTTTCTTTCTGTTGTGGGTGGGTTAAAAGTGTGTAATAATGTGCATCAACAGCAGGTTTCTATTGAAATGGTTGCCCCTGTTAGTCTTGCTTGCTACCAAACCACAATTATATTTTAATGTGGAGTCACTAAATTTTCATGGGTAACTTTGATCATTAGCTAGACCCTGCAGTATGAACATTTTCTATCTTGAGTCCTATGCACAAACAAAGTGTGTGATAAGACATACATAGCATAAGACATTTTGTAGCTCAAGACAAAGTAAATAGATACAAAACCAATTTGTTATATTTTCTTAGCTGGAAACAAATATGTTGGAAGGTAAATCTTGAATGGACATCACAGATCGAATTAGTTGCTTCTACTTTACTGTTATTATCCCCCATCAGTGATTACTTGGCCTTTACTTGGCTTTGCAAAGCCAACATAAACACCAACAAAACACTGCTGATCATCAGTAATCTGTCAATCAGATCTGGTCAGTGACATCCAGCTACAGATACACCTTCCAGTAAACCTAAAGATTTTTGGCACATTTGATCAAGATTCTGCACTAGCATTATTTTCTTCTTTTGCATTTCTATATAGTCAAGTTTCATATGGTTGCACACAAAATTTTGATATGAGCAAAGGGAACATATCTTACATATGAAGTAGCGAATTTATTGTTGCTATAAAAAAAATTAATCATCCAAACAAAATATAACAACAGTCAGGTGTAACTATTATTAGTTTAATTGTCACAATACTATAAATCACAGTCCAAATTATCTAATTAATAATCTGACATCATTCTTCTCTTTTCCTCTTCTATGAGGCAAAGCTGAGGGCCTATTCCTTTGTATTTCACCCTATTCATCCTTTTTCTGCTTAGGATTACTCTGACCTTCACCTTTTTGTCAGAACACAGGTTTTCCTTAGGTAATATTTCACATTAAAAGCTCTTGTGCTTTTTAAGTATCATTTCTCTGGTTTTTGTTCGTTCAGAAATGAAATTTACTACAGTTGGTTATAGTGTTTTTACATGATTGTAAAGAGTGTGGTAATATCTCTACTATTTACACTTGGCTCTAAACTTATCTGGTAAATGGCAACAAAATCAGTTGGTTGATGCCAGTATACTAATTTTGGCATAGCTTTGAATATGCCTGTAATATGCTTAGGATTAGAGGCAGGTAAGCAAAGAAATGAATCTGAAATACTACTTCTGTTATGCTTTAGACAGTGATGCAGTGACTACAATATTGGATGTACAACCAAGACATTATGTTGCCTTCCCTGATCCCATATGATAAAATAATGTAAAAAAAAATCTTCAATATGATTTTTTGAATATTTATAACTCTGGGCTTTTATGTCTACACTACCAGTAAGTGCAGCAATGTCAAAAATCTCTAATCTTTGATTTGGTAATTATAGCTAAAGAAGTAAGCGAAGTTGTCTAGAGCTGCTAGGAAGGATCTCTAAAAATGTACAAGTTACAGGATTATGAACAAGTAGTTTATTCATTCTACTTCCTTTCCTACCTCTTCTATGTCATTCAAATAATTAATGATTATGTCATCATGCATATGTGATTTTTAGGTAGAATTTATATCTTCTGCAGCAGCAGAAATAAGAAATAACAATAGCACAAGGAAAGATCCAAAAATTGGCTGGAAGCTTTCACCATTTTGAAGTCCAGAATATTAGTTGCACTTTGGGAGTCATAAAATTCCATTTAGTGATTTCTGTGATAATTCTAAGCTTTAAAGTTTGACTTCAAACACTTCTTTTTTTAAAAGACATATATTTTGATTTCAAGATTTTGAGTAAGACCAAGACTATCATTTAGGAGTTCTTCCAACAGTTAATTATGTGTGCTGAAATGTTTAACTTTGTTTAGTAAATCTGTCTAGTTATAGTTCCTAAACTGTGGCATTTTTATCTGTTACGCTCATGGAGCACCATAATATGGACTGTGATTAGATGTGATTAACTACCTTTTAATGAATTAAATAGATCAACTATCTCAAAATAAGAAAAAATTCCCTGAATTAATGTGTTTGGATAGTTCCTTTTTTCTGTATCTCCCAGTTTTCCATATTTTCTATGAACTTTGGGACACAATGCACTATTCCATTAATGACTTCACTGCTATTAACAATACAGAGGTGTCACTACTTAACATCAGCACAGGTGTTAGTAGTTCTCTGCTTTTGTTTACTATATTCCTGTTCAGATTTAAAGTATCACTTAAATCCTTTTCATCATGGTATTGCAGTGGGAACTCATGCCAATGATCCAGTTACTGATCTCCTTGATACATCTTGCAGTTCCATGTTGTTATTTATTCTGTTTTTATTTTTCAATCCTGGCAGCATTTTGTCAATTATTTCAGCTTACCAAATGATGCCAACTGTTCCATTAGTCTTTAGTGATTGACCTGTTCATATTTTGTGTGCCTCATTTTGCTATTAACTAGGTAACAAAAAAACCCAAACAAAACAATTCCTTAATCCATAGATACATTTAGTTACTGCTTAAGATGAAGGAACAGGATGGTTTCTCAGTTCTGAAGGTTTTGATTTTGAAATATACTGACAGCCAATGAAGAGGCTGTTTAATGTAGAATTGAAGAATGTTAGTCCACTGATATCCTCCATATAATATATACACACATAAATGACTGTAAAATTGGAAAGAAAGCATGGAATTAGAGATTTTCATTAATATGTCATACCTTCTATAGCTTCATTTTTAAATATTTTGTTTTCAATTCTTAAAAGAAATGAGAGAGCCAGAGTCTTATGTACAACTAAAAAAACCAGTTTTGCAATGACATAAAAGAAAATGACAAGGATTTTTATTTTTATTTTTTTTTAAGTAAGAATACTCTTATTGTATTCACAAGTTAATGTGGAAGCATCTTCCTTATGAAGTATTTATGGACATGTTTTATTTATAGAATGTTGTGGCAGTTATATCATGCAGAGGACTGAAAAAAAACAGCAAGGAATTTTTGTATTTTATAAAAATATAGCCCTTAAGACAAACTCATTATGCTTTTCTAAAATTGATAAAGAACATAATAAACTCCAGCACTTGCTCATTTTCCTAAAGAAACATCAGTTTATCTCAATATTCTTCAGTTCTACAAGTGAGAAATATGTATGTGGAGGACATGAGACAAGTGTAACTGCACTGAACAGATGCTTATGCCTTAGCAGTTTAAATTATGTATGACGCACGAATGTTTCTTTTCATTAATGTGCAAATTGCAGCTGAAATTTTGCACAAGTTTTGTGTGTCCTTTATCCCAATGGAAATGACTCGTTAAAATGTGATTGTTTTATCCATATAAACACAAGCATACATACACAAACATGCTGCTCATTAGAATGTCAATGCTTTCAGTAGATCATGTTTTCCCACACAATAGATACTCTTAATGTGGCCATTCCAAGTTTCTGTCTGAAATGTTGCTGCCTACACATTCATAACCTAGAGCAATATTTGGTTTTCTAGAGCATCAATACAGAGTTTTCATCCTTTCCCCCAGTTTAAAACTGTGAACCCATTAAAGATCTGTCCTTTCAGGGAAAAAAAAACCCAAACAAAACCACAAAAGAAATGAAAACAACAGGTGGGGAAAAAAACAGCAAACCCACAGTACTTTCCTTAAAAGTAATTATTTTCTTGTGAACATTCACAAAGGATGTTATAACTTCTTCCTGTGGTCTTGAATTCATTTAGAGCAGTGGTAACACTGTCAGTAACAGATCACTCACAACTGCAGTTGCCATTGTGTTATCGTGTAAGTAGTTAAAAAATTACAAGATGTCCAATTATTACAAAGTTAACAAGATATTAGAACATTTCAACATCTAAATAAACATTAAAAAAAAATAAAATTAGGCTGTGAAATGGAAGACATTTACCAAAAGTCAGTTCTTATCAACAATAATACCTTTCAAAAGAGCTTTACAGTATTTAACAAATATTTATCCTTGCAAATTTTTGTAAACTTTAGTGTCAGATCCATAAATTCCTGAAACATGTTAAAAATAAGATTCATGGTTGTTCTATTTTCATGACACTCCCATTTTCACTGAAACTGTAGGTGTAGCATGAGAGCTATTAAACAAATGCTGGTTTGTTCAGCAGATGTTTGTTTTTTGTGGTGTTTAGTGCATGGCTACACACAGGTGTGTGGTTAATTATAGAAAATAACTTCTATGTAATGGACATTCTCTGATATCTAACAAAGTATTTGTTCTTAAGTAGATAAAATACAATAATTTTCATATGTATTCATTTTAAGTTAACAATAATTGACATTTTAATTCACTTTAATCATAAAGTTAAAGCTCTTGCAGCAAAATAATAATTAAAAGTATTTTTTCTTAGGATCAGTAGTTCCCATAACAAAATATAAATACTAATATGTTTCAGGGCCAAAATTCCAATTTGACTATTCCTCTACAAGCTTCATAGTCGATATATATTATTTGGCTTTGAGATCTCAAAAGCTTGCTGTCTAAAAGAACAGATTATTCTTTCCTTCCAAGAGTTAAAAGATATTTTCTATTTGCTGAAATTAGGAAAGGACAATGTGTTAAACAAAGCCTAATATACAGCCAATTAAAATCAATAAAAGAAAGTCCCATAATTAAATAGGCAGTTGATCATGCCTTTTTAAATACGGGGCTTTTACTCATGTTGTCACCTAGCACAACTCACATCCCTGAGTTATACATCTAGAACCAGTTAATGCAATACTTAGAAATATTAGACATTCAAAAAACAGAGGTTCTCAAAGTGCAGTACACACATTATTTATTTAAATTAACAGGCAACTCAGTGATTTGGGCTGAAAGGGCAGTGTAGATGCAAAAAGCCTAGGATGTGCCAACCTGATAAAAGGCTGAGATATGCTGAATGTAGCTGTCTAAGATGGTAAGTAAGAAATGGAGACCAGGAGCAGAAGAAACAAGCTTTATATGCCCTTAGTAAGAGACGTGTTTTTCCATTACATCCTTCATTCAGCATTTACAGCTGTGAATGACCACTTGCACACACTGGATTAGTATTTTATTTTACATAACATTGTATGCACTTAATTTTACGGTTGTTAGGAATTGTCTATTTAAGCTGCTCACTGTAAAGCTACCACTATGTCCAGTGGTCAGAGTGTTGAATTAACTCTGCAGCTTGTCAATTCTCAGTTTACCTGTGAGGTATACGTTCAGATTCAGTAATTACTATTTAAGGATTGTATTCACAACAGTCATTATACCTCTGAATAAACAATAAACCAAGGCTTAGGGAAGTGAAGAAAAGGAGCAAAAGAGGTATTTAAATTTAAAGGCTGAAAAGCTGGGGTTTGTCAATGAGGATGACGTATTTAAACTGTGTCTCTCATAGGGCTGGTTAGTGTAGGAAATGATATTGAGATGGCACAGATATGCCATAAGAATGGTCCCTGGTTCCATGTAAGGAAGCTAGGGCAACCCCTACATTATTAATCCTTGTCATATGTTGAATGTTGGACACTGAAATACCAGTGACAGAACACAATGGGATCGATTTCTAAACTTTTTAATGTGTACAACACAGCACAGTCATAGGCTCTGAAATAAGTTGTTAGCAACTAGGAAGATTTTTATTTTTTGTGTCAGTGGTATTTAGATATTTACTTAAATATAATACATACAGATGTTTGTTTAAATATTTGTTTAAATGCAGAGGGACATTTAGAAATTCACCTCATCCAAGAATCACACTCCTACAAGCATCTAGTCTTTCTTACTATGATTTGGCTTGGCTTGTATATGAATATGGGATACAATATAGAAAAGTAACAGTGTTATCTATGAACTCAAAATCATGTAGTTGCCAATTTCTTGATGGGTTCAGGATACCTCTACATGGAGCATTTAAGAGGAATGAGATAGTTCCACTCAAGCTATGTTATGGATCTGAGCATTTTGACACAGGGAAGCAGCTGATAAACAGGATTTGCAGGCAAAATTATCCTATGGCTTCTAGAGTAGCACAGTTTCATACAAACTATTTTTATGAACTATGTCTACAAGGAAAAATTTTGTCCTAGAAAAGTGTTTTTTAGAGGACAATAATTTTGTATAGAAAAAGAATTTTCTATACTAAAATCCAACAGATCATTTCAGTTTTCAACACAATGTACTTCATTTTTGGAACATGCTCAAACAGCATTCATGAATGCTAACTATGAAGATGACAGGCAGGACAGCAGTCTAATGTACTGCACAGTATACATTATCAAAAAATATATACAGAACTTGCCCTTACTTCATGCAGTCAGTGATCTGGGATGGCCTGAGATATCACATAAATGTATGCGAAGAAACACAAAATACTTGTAAAATACATTTCTAAAAACTTGAAAGCAGTAGACTGATGAACTGCAATTTGTCATATACAATGGCCATAACCAGATAACTAAGATTACACTGTATCATACTGGCACTTCCTGTGAAAAGAACACTTACTTTTACTGCAATTTTTTAAAGGTCATTACAGCTAGAATTCTTGTTATTTAATTTTAGTAATCCTAAAATTCAACTTTTCAACTGTTGTCTTGCACAGACAGGTGTCTAGTAGAATGCTCCCAAATTAACAAATATTCTATAAGCCAATGTTATGTTAGTTTTTCTTTCACGAAACTCTGGCAAGCAAACTATTTTATTTTTAAATGTGTCATATTCTGACACGTATGAAAAAGCTTCCTATATACAAATCCAACATTAAGATGTTAATTCTTGATCAAACCAAAGGAAAAATATGAGTGAACTACAAGCTGGCTTAAAGCTAACATTTTTAGCAGGCACACTAATCAGAGCTAAGAAAACTGCCTTCCTAGACCTCAGAACTGTTGACTATGTTGCCTGTCAACAGCTCAGTCCTGGAAGTGACTTGTGACTTACACATTCAGTTGAAATACGGAAGAGCATATTTTGAAGCATAGTGATTCGCACTTCAGAAAAGTATCGACATCATGGGGAAGTCATACATATGTTTCTGATTGTTTATAAAAATGGTGGTCTTATGTCGAGCTTCAGAAAGAGGACATAGAAAATACAAGACTGTGTCTTGAATTTTGTCTTCAAGTTAGAAAATACAAGACTGTGTCTTGAATTTTGTCTTCAAGTACTTTCTTAGCATGGTGTGCTATCAGAACTATTTTACATATCTCCAGGAGTAGTAGTAGTTTTTGCAAAACCTTGCTTTTATTCATAGTTCTTCAGAAGCAATTATGCACTTAGGTATCTTGTATACCAAATTGATTCTGGAGGCCCTATTAGGAGCTAGTAATAAAAATAGAAAGACTAATACCAATAGAAAGACTTTGTTAGGAAGACCTCAGTAAGAAAATATTAAAGGAACCTTTCCTTAAAATACTACAAAATGGAGTTTGGGCCATTGAATTAAAGTTAAATGTGTGACTCCTATATCCAGTGTGAACATTCTAAAAACTTAGAAGATGGAAAGGTGAGAAGATTGGAGTCACAACGATCTTCTATTTTGTTTTCCATGTAGTCTGATCCTGTAAGTACCAGGCAGACAAAAAGGAAGTCTATGTTTAATCTACAGCTTACAATTAAACTAGTACTTCCCTGGGTACCTCTCTTCTTATCATTGTTGGTGGGCTCTTCAGTTATTCAGTGAGTGTCCTGAAGAACACTGAGGGTCTCTAGTTCTAGACATTTTATGCATCTGAAGTGTAGGGCAGCATCTGAGTAAGAGATTTTAGGATCTCATTTTGAAAATCCATAATTAAAATAGAAATTAAAATATTAATTCACAACATAATTCAAGGCCCAATATCACATGTATTTCAATAGGATGCAGTCACTATATGTTTTATGCACAAGCTTCTGATTTTTTTAGCTTTATGTTAGCAAAATATACTGTAAAGAAAGACCTATTGCTTAGTCTGTTCTTATCCTCTTTCCTAAGCCTTCATATCTGTCCCCCGGGGCCTAAAGGTCCTTTGAGCTAACTTAATGATTTCTTTTTTTTTTCTGCTGGGCTTTTCATTACTTCTGTTAAACACCAGCTTCTACGTACTTTTGTGTTCAGCAATTATTTATTAACCTGTATTAACTAATAAATCACTAGCTTAACAGATTTATATAGATCTAAATGCCAAAACTGGAGCAAATTTCTGGGATGTAACTATAGTTCATTTATAAAATGTATTAGAAAAATGTGCAAGGCACATTTGTGCAAGGTACTTAACTATTGTTTTTCAGCACAGTTCCTCCAAAAGCATATTTGTGATGATAACAACTCATTTAATGCTTTCATAATGCATTTCAGATTGTGGAAGTTACAAAATCTCCCAAGAGTTTAGAAAGTGTTTGGGGAGGAGCTTCTAACACAGAGATTCTCCAAATACTGTAATAAGCTGCTGTAGAAAGATGAAATAAGAAAACCATGCAGTGAAAACATCTGGCCTAGCTCTAAGGAAGAACTCTGAGAAATTCCCCAAAGGACTTCTGTGCTGGTTTCCAGATTTCCAGTGAAAGGATGGACTGTGATGAAATGCACACACATACACGCTCACAGTGGAATTTTACTCAAAACTATCTGCAGATAATATAGAATTTTAAATAAAATCAGTAAATTATTAATCTTCTATTTGATTCAATTAATATCTCTTGAAAGAGAAAGTGTCTGTCATGGCACAGAATCACAGAATTCCAGTGCATCCATCCTACATCTCTCAAGATCATAACCAAATGTATAAATTTGGCAAAGAAGTTAAATTCAAGTATATCATGAATATGCAACCTATTCTTTGCAAGGGTATTTTCTCATAAATTCATGCTGATATGGCCTCCAAAGATAACTAGGAACTTAATTTCAATCTGAGGTCATTTTAGTTTAAGGTGATAAGTTTGAGATAATTTGCCTTTTCTCATTGTAACATGCACTTTTTTTTCCAGAACAAGCAAATGATTCTATAATTTTAATTTTTCAAGTGTTCAAATATACCTCTATGTAAAGGGCTTAGCAAAAGAATAAAGCACTTGAATTAATTTTCATGTCATTTAAAAGGTTCTCATGTTATTGCTTTGCATATTTAAGATATTCACCTCTTTTTCTATATGTTCTAGTTAGTTTACGTATGCATAGTTGTTATTGGCATTAGCAGTGATTATAATACTCATTTTTAAAAGGCTACTTAACATTTAGTATGCAATAATGGTTTTAAGTAATGTTTCCTTAGGAGTCCTATACCTTTGCAATTATATTCTTCCTTTTTATCCTTGTATGCAATAGAACCATGTTCTTGAGAAAGTTATTCTTCCCTTTTTCTGATGTTTCCATTTCTTCATATTCTAAATTCTTTACACTACCGGCCTTGCAGAATATCACATAGTGGAAGTGCTAGAGTGGGATTTGACACAAAGCATCACATGAAACACATTTGAGATCAACAGGCACTAGAAAGCTGCATCCTCCTGGAAAAGTTGAATTATAACACAACAAGATTTAGTCTGCAACATGGCAATTTTGAGGTGGTTACAAGACCTGAAACTTTGAATAAATTACCTCCTACTTTTTTCCATCAAAATCAAGATTTACAAAAAAAAAAAAGTAATCAGTAGAAACAAAAGACAAAATATGCAATTATGAAATTCACACATGAAGAAAAAGGAAAGGAGTATTTCAGGTACAGCTGTGCTTAGACATGTGAGTGTAACAAACTGAAAATTGTAAAGGTCAAAAAGCTATTTCTGAATTGCATTTAGGAAGGATGAAGATGAAGATTTAATTAAAAAAAAAAGTACAACCTGCTCTACTTTGTTTTCATATTTTAGTATGTGAAAGTCTTTAACCTAATATCATTCAAATATTTTTTTGATTCAAACTTTTACTGTTTTCATATCTCATCGTTTTAATAAGCGCAGACTACAGTCTATCTGCTAGGTAGGTAGTGGTACAGTGCAAGACAGAATGAATCACACAACATCAGAAAAAAGAAGTTTTATTACTATCATCCCAAAGACAGTGTAATTTACATATGAAAAGAAAATATAAGTTGAATCTTATGTTACTTACTGTTTGTTTTATTTTAGAATACAGTTGATTTTCAGATCTTCACAGTTTATGTTGGTTGTCATCTCGTTATGTAAATAGGAAGGTAGGTCAAACAAAGAAGGCATAAAACAGCTGTATTACTTAGAGTGGCAAATAGCTATTTATTAACTGCAACATCAGCCTTCAAGGAAATCTTATCTGAAAGACTATGTTGCTACACACAATTGTGTTACAATTCTGTTACAATGCAGTTTTAACATAGAAGTGGGAGACATCCTTGAAGGTTACAGGAAAAAGCATCCTGAAGAAAATATTTGAGCAGGAATGGTGCCAGACATGGCCATTTGAATCAAAGAGAACACGAAGGGAAAGTATAATTTTCTCATAACAATATGGAGTCTTCTATTCATTCCATCTGCTGTGAGTAAAATTCAAGATATAGCCAAGAAATTGGCACCCAGCTACATTACAACTATGTTTTTGGCTTAACTCAAAACCCTGGTTTAGCTCAAGAACTATTTGGCCCATCAGGGGATTATGGTGACAGCTGCAATGGCAGTCGGTGAATAATAACTTTCTACCTCTCAAAAAGATTTCCAATGTTACTGTGGAAAGTCCTTTTACAATTGCACAATAAAAGAAAATTCCTCCTTATCAAGAATCGAATCACTATGTCCACTCACCTTGAAACTTGGCACTTAAGAAAAGGTTGTGGAATCATAGCAAGAAAGATATGAAGCAGCATATAAGGTGACTATGTTGCATGAACAGGCACTATATTTGCTCTGTGTAGTACAAGGAAATACTCCTGAACATCCCAATACAACTTTACTTTTGTATCACAGCCAGATGACAGAGAACCAGACTTTTTACCCATGAATAATGCTTCTGTACATTAGAGAACTTTACTCTCAGCATAATGATCTGGAAATCTCCTTTCTAAGACATGCACTCTCATCTTCTTATGTGTTTATGTATAGGAGGAAGCAATGTGCATTTAGTTTTACTAGATAAAGTTTAATTGAGGAGCTGGTCAAGCATGTAGATTACCTTTCTGCTGTTCACGCTAGTTCTCAAAGGCTGCTTTTTCAAACATATGTGATTCCATATCCATTTTTAAACCACTGTAATATAAAATCTCCAGAGTATACCCCAAACTGAGAACTATTACTTACAGTACTACACTAAATTAAAGCAAAATGTCATACCTATAAAAACAAAATCAAATAATTAACTAAGATTACATACCTATGTTATATTAGTATTATGTCATCAAAGTATTATTCCAAACATTCAGTGTCTATATGTAGTCCAACAGGTAAGTTATCTGCATAAAAACCAGGTGACAATGTTACAATGGTTGGAGTCTTTAGGTATATGTGGGTAGATATATATATATATAAAAAACAAGCTATTAGCCAATGTCAACTTTTTTTTTAAATAACGTATTTAGGAATCTCATGTTAACTTAGGAAAGGCTCATGTTAAGTGTAAGAAATAATATACTGAAAAAAAAAAATCTTTGCAAAGCACCATATCCCAGAGCAGTGACTATTTGCTACACTATGTATGGCCAGGAATAAAGAAAATTCTTTACTTTAGGCTAATTGTTAGATATAAATGGGTGGAGTAAAATAATTGAGCTCTGTGGTACTAAATTTCTGAAAATATGAAAAAGGAAACAATGCCTAGTGCTGTTTCATTCTCTAACTGGAAGAAATATATGTCAGTAAAAATAAAAACATGCAATATACAGCCTTACTTTTGAGAATGGTTATTTTTGCAGTACCTTCTTTCTACTTATTTTCAATTAGCTCACATAGATGACAATAGTGGCCAAAGTGTGTGACAGAAATTAAACTGTAACAACCCAAAAATAAGTTTAAGACAGAGGCACATTTAACCAGTTCAGAAGAGGGAAAGATAATGTATAAAATGTCTTCTGAATAACTAGAGAATGATTTCTGGGTAAATCTTACGACACTGGACCTAATAACTTATTCATGGAGGTCCTAGTTCACTAAGGGAACTTGGGACAAAAACCAAGAAAAAAGAGTGAGGAAGATGGAGAATATCAGTGAAAATGTGTCCCTGACTCAGCAAGTCCAGAATCAGGCCAGGTTGGAGGGTGAACAGGAGTCTGAAAATAAGAAAAAAACTATCCTGAAACAAGACTTTCAATCAAAGTTAATAAAGAATAGCAAGAAAGCTTGTATTTGCAGTGATTACCAACACAGTATATCGACAGAAGATGGAAGAAATGCAATGGATTTTACAATCTTGCGAGAGTTTGCGAATCCTCAAAGAGTCTGTGAAGCAGGGATTATGAAAATAGGTTATGCTTTGAGTGCACTCAGCAAGCATAAGCCAAAGGGACTGTGAATGTGCTTATAAATCATTAGGGATTTCCATAGGAATCCTTGTAGAAGGTTAGGAATACAGAGTGCTTAACATCAATCTTGTTGTTTTTACAGTGTAAGCTTGCAGTATTTCTTTTAATAATTTTAATGTGACTTTTAAGAAGGTTGAATCCAATTAAAACACATGTATTTAATGGCCTGTATTTACCTTTTTCTCTCATATTAAGCAAAGGAAATAGAATTTGAAACTTTCTTTAGAAATTCAAGAAATCAATAAAATGAAGCAAAATAAGGATAAAAGCGAAACTATTAGCACCCTTCAGGAGAAAAATAACATACAAAGATAGAAAAGGTGAAATATTTTGCTTGACAGCTTTACTGAAAAAAGACTCTGGAAAGAAGTGGAAAACTTCTATTAGAATCTGAGTCACCTGTACAGTGACTCAGGGCAAAAGTCATTTTAGTGGGATTTGGCAGAGGTGTAAAATGTAAGACACAGATGGTAATTATTCTGCTCTACTTGGCACTGATGAGGTTTCAGTTGGAATGCTGCTTTTTTGGCCACTGAACTATAAGAAACATGTAGACAAAACTGGAATCAAGAGTATGGTGACAAAAATATTTAGAAGCTTTGAAAATTTCCCCATAAAGCAAAAGTAGACACAAAAAAAACCCCAAACCTGGCTTAATTTGCTCTTAAAAAGACTGAGAGAAAACAGATTACAGCCCTCAGATATTTTAAAGAGAGTATGTTCTATGTCCACAGAAAGTACACAGAGAATAGAATGCCTAAATGGAAACAAAGACGTATTTTGTATATATGACCGAAAAAGGTTTCACATCAGTTAAAAAAGTTTAGGTCTATTGATAAATTATTTAATAGGACAATAAAATTTATGACTCTTCATGTCTACAAATTATATATATCAGTTCTAATGAGAGGGTTGAAATTCAAAGTGAGTGAAGTTTCAAAAGGTTTGATGTCCACTTCCAACAGCAACCCTCCAGGCTTTATCAATATTTCACTTCCATTACTGGTAAGGCTGAAATCGTGAACTCCTATGACTATACAGTGATCTTGGCATGAAAGCTACTCTGGTGTTATTTGCTAACATATGGCAAGAGTGCTTTTCTTTATTTTTATCATAATAAACCAAGCGATTCCTACATAAATTCAAGTTCTGTTCTTCATCACAAAACACCTCAACTTTGTACTTGGCTGCTAAATCATAACCAAAATTCCAAGAATTTGCAAACGGTTTTCATATCCAGACAATCTTTTATTCATTACACTAATGAAAGTGACAGTGAAATGTTTCATTCAGCTTTGTACATCACTATTGAGTATCCATATTTTTCAGCCAAAATGTATGAAAAGTTGTAAATGTATCAAAGAAGTTTTCTCTTTCAACCTAGAGTTGAAGCTTGTGGATAAAATCCTTATTTTTTTATAAGCTATATTATAAACCATTTTCTTGCTTCACAAGATCAAGGCCATTAAGTCATAAGAAAATACAAACATGTAAGTAAGCCTGTTAAGCAGGGTTTCACTTTCATGCTCATATGATAGTTGGAATGAATGTTCAGGAAGAAACCCCTTGCATTTCTGAACACTTTGGAATAGATGGCAAGTACTTTTGATAGCTACCTTATATCAGAATGCAAGGCAAGCCATCGTTTTCACAACCTATACAATTACAGAAAAATGAAAATGCACGTAACTTCATCAGGCTTTGTTAAGGCAAATAATTTTTATTACAGCATTCAAAATTCAAAATAGCCAGGTGTTTTCTTGTTGCCAGTGGGTGGGATTTTCTGTGACTACTACAAAGCTCTTAAGAAATATTAGTGACCACTTTCTGAGTTCAGGAAGACCATCACAGCAAGACTTGTTGTCACTGAACATGCACCATCAGTGAAATTTTGATGTACTGTCCCCAATCCGTACCACTTTCATGTACAAAGCTATTATCCACATTGTGTTTCTATAGAAATATATATATATATATGCTCACACTCAAGTAGAAAAAGAGTGACAAAACAAGCATAGCTTCCAATGGTTCACATGCTAGTTCTTATTTAAAAATAATAAAGACAATTTTTGACAATAAGAGCTCTATAGACTCATCTAGCTGCAAAGTAGAGTTTAACAGTAAATAAAACCAGTATATATTTGGCCATGTCTTGAAAATATTGTAAATTGTTGCTATCTACAAGAAGTATTAAATCAGCTTGCCTTTTACCCATCATAGAAATTTCCTCTTTTCTACTGCAAGATAGTTACTGATCTTATGTGACTTTGTGGTTTTTTTCTAATATTCATAATTTGTTGGCTCATACAAAGAGGTTTTTTTTGAGCTCTTCTGTATTCACAGGAGCAGCTGAACAGAAAATTTTCTTTACTGTTGTCATTTTTTTTCCAGTTCATTCAATTTACGCTTAAAGGAATTTTCCCTGTTGTCTTGAAATGAAGGTGCCTTCTTTCAAGGTGATGTCAAAGATCAAACAGTTTCATTTTTCCATTAACAAGTACTTTGTAACACAGCTTTGAAATTATTGTTCATCAGTTGACACAGTCTAAGCCCATTTAAACATAATTTGGTCTATATGAGGTAGTTTTCTTAGAGGGTTCTCACACCATTCATCCTTTTGCTTTTAATGATAATAGAAGTTGAGAGACTATTTCAGTTTGTTTCTGAACATTACTTACAGCTAAGTATTCATTGCTAAAAGTCAGTAAAAGTGATTTTTTTCTTCACTGTTCTTTCCCTTAGCCACTGTCCCTACATTAGTCATAAGATGCACAAGTACAGTTTTTGGTAGCTAAACTACCAGACATGACTCCAAATTGACAGCCCTGTTATAGAAAGTATATAATTATAAATTAGCATATATATATATATAGGAATACAAGGAATTACGTCTACTACCATAATTTCATTGGTGCCAGCAAAATAAGAATAAACAGCTGATGATGTAGAAAACCATTGCTATGGGCTTTTTGATTCTAAGCAACTCTGTAATTGTCTCTCAAAACTGGAATAAAATAATGGTCTTGACTTAAAACAGTGACAGCTGTGTGACAAAACAAGAAGGAACTGCTTTTCTTATCACTACTTGAATTGAGCTGTTCCATTGGATTGTCCCTTCCTATCATTTCCAGCAGTTTTCTGGATTTTAAACCAAAAATAATTAAGCAACTTTTCAGACAACATGTCTTCTGAACTCTGGAAAGACATAAAGGGTCATTTTTTAAATTGCAGGAGATATTCATACCAATTTGAGATGTGATTGAACAGACGAACTATAGAACATCTTGTACAATTTCAGCGAATTTCAGAGAGCTAAAGTTTTATTAATCTTCTACAGATTCCTAAGAAATAGTCTATGGATTTTTTACATCAGTTAACAACAGTTTGAACCTTTAAAGTACCCTTCAGTTCTACTTTTTTATAGTTCTATTATTAACATTCCCCCAAGATAACTTTACTGGAAGATGTGACAGCAAAAAAAAAAGGTAACTTCCTGCAAGTCAAAACAGGTTTTGCAGGATATGATAGATTTAATACAGTAATGGCTGAAAATAAGCTGTAGGTTACTCAACATGACTTCAAATAAATAAGCCATGAAAGCTTGGTTTAGACATACAGCCTACATAGTATGGGCTACCGGAAATCAGTGTCAGAATAATAAACAGATATTGAAAGCCTACAGGGTGAAGTAGTAAGGTATTTAGTGCCATTACCTTGCAGTAAGAGCACCAAAGAGCCATTGATTGACACCTACTGATATTCTATTTAACAGACATTTGAGATCAGGAATATCTGTAATGTGAGAAATTGTGTTAGCTGAACTGCAAATTTACAGATGTTTAAAAACACAGCTGAAGACAAACGGAAGTGTCAGTACAATGTGGGGTGCCAGTAGCTGCCATACATATGATTTATGTTCAGTATGAGGCACAACATCAGTGTTACAATATGAAGTTGTCCAACTGCCTTATGAAATGGTCACCAAAATAAAGCACCTAGCAAGGAGAAATAGAGGAAATGTGTTTCAGTTTCCAAGAGGCAGGAAAAGAAAGCTCCTGATAACAGGGCAATGTATCGCCATATAGTCTTACAACAATCCACAAAAATAACATACTTGCCATCATATAAGTGACTATTATTTCACAATATAATCGAAATCCATTAAATAATCGATTACTAATGTTATATAAAGCATAGCTACAGTCAACTGCATACTTTCTCCATTGGAAAAAAAATCATATTGGGACTAACCCTTCCTTCTGCAGTTCTAGTACATAGATTAGCAAAAGACTGATAAAGAAAAAAACAAAACAAAACAAGCAACAACAACAGCAACAACACAAACTAAAAACCAAAAAAAAACCAAAACAAACAGAAAACCCAAACTAAACAAAAACCCCAAACAAACCCCAACCCACAGCAATTATTATTTGTAGAAGATAGTTCTGATTTCTCAGAATACAAGAATAATTTAAATAATTTTATGACCATATTGTTTATCTATGAAACTCTCATTACAAGCATCAACCTTTGTGAAATTCTTCCATTTATGTACACATATTTGTGTTTCCATGTGTGTATAAACACATACATACACACATATTTGACAAACCTATTGATATCTATTATCCATATGTACTTCATACATACATTTTTATACCTAAATTGGTAAATTTAAGAATTTTATAGTTTTAAGAAATAATAATAAAGGGATACCATGCAATGTACAGACAGTGATTCCAGTATATCTGCCACAGACAGAGTATTTTCCATTCACTGCAAAATAGTCACTTCCCTGAGTTCTAAAATAAATCAAAGTCAAGACACAACTTGGAATCTATTAAGTTCAAAGTCAGTTACATTTAGTATGGCGGCAACTTAGCAAATTCTTACTCACTTGAGGAGTTTAAGAAACATCATTTCATACACCACAGAGACTAAAAGCTATGTTTCCCCTCTAAAATATAAGGAGCCACAGTGAAGGAACTGGCATGACTTTCACAGGTTAGATCTTGAGGTGTAATGGAGGATAGGGAATAGTAGGAAGTCAGAGCTTTGTCATAGAGTTAGCCAAAACCTACTGGAATTCTTGTTTATTTCCTTGTTACTCATCCTTAATCATTCCAGGTCTGTGCTCTTCTATGTCTCATGCGATCTCAGCTTCTCAAGGCCTTTGCTATCATACCAGGTCTGTATTTCTCTGTGATACATCATTATTTTAAAGTCATAACTATCTCATTATACATAGAATAACTACTTTATCTATATAAGAAATACATCTGTATTGTTGGACCATAAAAAAAGAAATAAAACAAATTAGTTGTGGATACCTTGCCAATTAGAGGCATTTCTTTCACAGAGAAATCAAGTAAAACAAAGCTACAGGCATGTCAAGAAAAGTTCAAACAGATGACAAGACTCAGTCCTGAGACCCTCAAAAATCAGTAAAAAGTTTATGGTGTTTCTAGCAATGTCAATATGGTCCTGCATTCTGTAATATTTTTTATTTTGTTCTACTCTGTTTATTTCTGTTTCTACCCATTTGCCAAGTCTGTTTTATCTGATCCTTTTTCTCATGAATCATACATTGAGTAGGGGTAGCAATCTGAAGAAAGAATGTCATAGTGTATAAATATTTGTTTTTATCAACAAAGCCTATGGGTGTAACAATGTCAATCCAACATTCATTATGTTTGGTAGCACACTTTTAAAGCTATGTGCCATATGTTCCCTTCCACTAAAGAAACAGGGAAATTCCACTAATCCAATGCAAATCAGGGTAGGGTATAACCATAGTAACCCTGCAAAAAGAAGCAAGTGACACCAAGTGAGAAGTGATTGCTTTGAATGTGTTGTATCCTTACCAGTATTCATTCCATGGTAACACCACCTGGTGGTGTGTCTAAGGAGGAAAATGTGAATAGCTAGAGAACAATAAGTCGTAAAACATTAGCTGGGAGGCCAGAGACTGTTATACCAGTTTTACTGGCAGTGTTGGAAAGAGAGGGAAAGATAGAAATTCAGAGCTTTTTCACAAGGTTAACCAAACAACACTGGAATTTCTTTTTTTTATTTCTTTACAACTCATTTCTTGAGTATTTTTCCTGCTGTGGGGTCCTCTTTTGCTTTCAGAGCAATAGTACAACAGAATGCTTTCAGAGCAATAGTACAATGAAATTCCTAGAATATTCACTGCAGGAGTTCTTAATCTGGACTCAAATAATACAAAACTTTAATTTTACTATGAAGAAGTACAGAAATATGCATGTGCTTTCAGTGAAACTTTCTAGAAACAAAAACCCCAAAACCATTTCCCATGTAACCAACCACTTTATTTGACATAAGAAGTATTAACTTCACAATCTCAATATTTGGAGTTTTCCTAATACACAACCTAAATCACTGTTTACTTCAGTTTGATTCATTTTTTATGTGGTTTACGTGTGGAAGCTTATGCCTACCACAGTTGCCATTAAGATGATCATTTCTTTGTATTCTGTTTTACATTTTGTAAAATTACAGCCATAACATTTCTCAGCCTTCTCTTATCTAGATACAACAAATTAAATTCTTTTTTTGTTTCTTATAAATTCAAGATTCTTTCCATAATGCCACACTACTGTAAGCTATTTTTTGGTGATATCATGTGGTAATATCTGAAATTAAATGGTGTATTAACAAAAGTATCATCCATTCAATAATAGCTTTCTGCTGTCTTATATAAGGTTGCGTCTCTCCAAACTACTTCCTTCCCATGAAGAATATGTGTCATGTCACAGGAAAAACTGCTCACCTAATGTGGTGTAAATTAAATTTAAGAAACAGGCCATCCCTATGTGTTGAAATAAGAGCTGACAGGGAAGAAGAGCAGCCAGGCTGAGCAAAGAGCTTTGGATGGAACTTAGGAGAAGAAAATGAGAGTTTATGAACTTTGGAAGAAGTGGCAGGGAACTCAGAAGGACTACAAAGATGTTGTGGGGCTATGCAGGAAGAAAACTAGAAGGGTCAAAGCCCAATCAGAGCTTAATTTGGCTATTGCGGTAAAAGACAATTTTAAAAGTTTCTATAAATACATTAACAACAAAAGAAAGACTAAGGAGAATCTCCATCCTTCATTGGATGTGAGGGAAAACAGTGACAAAAAATGAGAAAAAGTCTGAGGTACTTTTGTATATGTTTTACAGCTTGATTTATCAGCAATTCAAGATTTATTACTAAATTGCCTTCTTCACCTCAGTCTTTAATAGTAACACCATTTGTTCTCTGGATACCCAGCCCCCTGACCTGGATGATAGTTATGGGGAGCAGAGTGAAGCCCTCATGATCCTAGGGAAAATGGTTAGTGACCTAGTACACAACTTAGACACACACAGGTCTATGAGGTAGGATGAGATCTACCCAAGGGTACTGAAGGAGCCGGCGGAAGTGCTCACCAAGGCACTTTCCATCATTTATCAGCAGTCCTGGCTAAATGGGGAGGTTCCAGTTGGCTGAAGGTTAACAAATGTGATGTCCATCTATGAGAAGGGACATGTCACGGTTTAGGGTCAGGGCAGCCCCTTAGACCTATAACAGACGCTCTCTGTTAATCCTTCTCCCTCCCCAAAGGGGAAGAGAGAAGGAATAAGGGAGAGAGACTTAGCGATTAGAAAAGGAAACTAGAACAGCTTT